>ASPP01003730.1:0-13403 GCA_000512085.1 Reticulomyxa filosa
TTTCATGGAGAAAATCAATTATCATCATATGATACCGTTTTATGTGTTCAGTTTTCTTTGCAACCTACTGTACAATCGAAAAACTGATCCTTCCTGCTGAGCAAAAGCAATTTAATCGTACCTGATCCAATATATGACATGGTACTCAAAGAAAACGAAAAATGCAAAAAAAGCCAAGTGGTTTCACAACATAAAGTTTTTTACTAGTTTTTCAAAACATGTTTGATTTCACGAATTTTTTCTTGCATGCCAATGGCATTTCACGTTTGCAGGACAGTTCCTGACTGATTCGTTGCCAATGTTTCCTTCTTGTGGCAACAAATTTTGACAATTCTTTTACGGTCTTGGTTCTTGTGAAAGGTGAACATTTTTTTGTCCCCAATTAATAAATGTTTCAGATTTATCGATTTTACATTCAGGTTCCACATCTGCAAACCATTTCATTCGTATTTCATTGTAATGTGGACATCAATAATATTACGTATATATTTCTTGTGATGCTTGTTGTGATGTCTTTCGTTCCATTCGTTGGTCCAATGTCTATTCCACAATAATGTGAAATATTGATCCAATCAATGCGCATTCAAAAATGAAGTACTTTTGTCATATTTTTGAAATATTTCATACTGTGTTTTTTAGACACTTTCTCGTGCACACTTTGCAATTTGATCTGCTTTTTCATTGACTGGAATACCTGAATGTCCTTTGATCCAATAAATTTCAGTCACATTTTTAGCATCTATCATTGACATAATTTTTTGACAATCACTAACTTGATATTTATACATTTCTGGATCACATTTATTCATAATTGCATTTACTGCAAATTTGCATTCATTCAAAATTATTAATCGTTCTTTCTTGTTTTTATAATATTTGTCCAAATAATTTTTATTGATTCAATTCCGGATTCAATACCTGTGGTGATTCTTTTAATTGAAATTTCCAAATCAACCTATTCAGATAGTGCTGGATCTTGAACTACTAATCTAACACCATCAATCATATGATTGGTCATTGTGCTAGAATATGCAAAAATCACGATACAATTGTTATCCATAAGCAGTACTTTGAATTATTCCCAATATTATATATAACGCAAGTCTTTAGATATGATTCAGCAGTACTATTCCATAATGCACATGCATATTCCAAATTCAGTCTGATTATTGTTTTGTATAATAAATTATAAACAGACAAGCTTTCTTGCTGCCTTCACATATACATAATCAATGTCCATAATTAATCGTAAATATTTTACTTTATTTATTTCATGAATTTTTGCATCACTGATATAGAATGCTAATGGTGGATACTTTCTTTTGTTCTTGCAACGAAATATAATGAATTGTGATTTTTCTGACGACAACATCATCTTCCACTTTTATGCATATTATTATATTCCATCAAGACTGTTTTGGAGAATCTGCAATTGATTGTTCATTTTATCTATATCAGACGTATAAATTGATGTCCACAATGCGACATCGTCTGCAAACATCACACATTAAATTGGTTCATTGACTGCACTTGTAATGTCATTGATTTACAACATGAACATTAATGTGGACAAAGATGACAATTGATTTACTCCAGCTTTGAATTCGTGTATTGATGAATTGATTACATTTAAGACAACGTGTCCAAATATGTCAGATAGAAAACTATCGATCCACCAATATAATTTTCCACGAAGTTTGAATTTATGTAGCATTTTAAATCGTAGTCCATAACGCCAAACACTACGTAAGCCGAAGAAATATCAAACATTGCAGCATAAGTAACTCCGTGATTCAAGTATTTGTAAAAATTACAGTACAATATAAATGTTTTCATATGTTGGGAAATTGATTGAATGCATTGTGATAATGAAAATAAGATACTTGAATGATCATTGAATGTTGCATCAAAGATAAGAATGATTTCAATACTGAAACAACAAATCTAAATTGCACCTGAGACTTTCAGAATCAATACAAGTATCACTTAACAAGAACGATCTAGTTTGTGAATTGAAACAGTATTTGCCTTTTTCCATGCTTTGGGAAAATATCATATTCTGTTACTCAACCTAAAGATCATCACAATTGAATCAAGCATACTTTGTCCACCATTTTTCAGCATCAAATTATGTATATTATCAGGACCTTGTGTTTGTATTCAGACACATGTCTGATTGCTTCTATAACTTCTTCTGTAATTTCTGATTGATACCATCAAATTGTAATTGTGTTAATATAATTCAAACTCTTTTGAGATCTGCACAGCTGACATATTTCATCTCCGACATATTGATAATGTCCCTAATCTTCATTTGATGGTTTTGGAGGCTGTTGTAGTTTAGAAAACCAATTTGCAAGTAAATTTGCTTTGTCAATATCATTTTCAGCAATAGAAAGTGTGTTTATACTTTTCCTGGATTCACCAAAGATAGAATTATTGCAATTTTGTTTGAGTTAAATGATCGAAATTGACAAAACATTTGTTTTGTGTTTCAACTATGCGATTCAATACTTTTTGTAATGTACAATTGTTTTTCACAACAAAGATTCCTTTTTAGCTTTTGATTTTGCTGGCATCTTCTTTGTACATTTCATAATTTTCTGATTTATTATTTTTTCTAAAGTTTCTTTTCAATCGATGCATATTTTGCCTTTGCTTATGCAATTTATTACTAATCAAGGCTTATTTCCTTTCTAAATCATTTTTTGCCCGATTGTGGCTTTTCCCGTTTCAACCATACAATGACTCTATTCTTTTTCTTTGATTCTGTTTGCATTATATCAAGCAGTAAAATCATGAACTTATAACACATGGATAAAAAAAGTGAAAGTTATATTTGTAGTGTCGCGTTAGCAATAAATAAGCAAAAAGAAAGTAATGTGAAAATGTTAGAAAGAATTAAAAGCAATGGAATGAATTATTACGAAAGCATATGATGGATGAAAATAAATGAGAAGTATAGTAAAATTGCATTTGGATTCATGAATATTGCAAATGTACTAAAAGATATTATAAAAATCTTTATATGTGAATATATGGGAATTGAGCTATTCGATAAGAACAATCGCTAGATCACCTATAATATTGTACAAAAGTAATCTTTTTTTCTTTTTTCTTTGAGACTATAAAAGTTATACATATTTTCAATGGAAGAATTTTATTGCTCAAAATAAAATGCTATCACTACTAATAAATAAGTCATTCTTTGATAGTTAAATTGAAGTTTGGTTTTGTTGTATCGAAGGTATTGTGAATGTTGTGTCACCGGCTTGAGGAACCACTTCCATTCAAAGAAAATTTTTAGTTTCTTCCATCTTACATTTTTTGATTTAATGAAAAATTCTTAGAAACAAATGGGTCAAATCACAAAGCGCCAACAGCGAAAAACAAACACTAAACAAAAAGGATTGATCCCGTCCAAAATGATGTGACTGTAAGAGTGAGAAATTGCTGGGAGTAAGAATGACTAAGAAATGGACACAAAAGTATAAGAGTATACATCATGCATCGCAATCTTTTTTTAAAATGAATCTATTTAAAGAGGGATAGCAATTTAATTTGCTGCATCATCAGCATCATCAAAATCATCTGTTTTCGGCCTTTCTCCAACATGTAGTTCAGTTTGATGTCTTGTGGATTGCCACTTTTTCATTTGCTCCAAATATTTATCAGAGAAGTCACCTTTAATATTAGCCTTGCCCTATGAACCGTCCGACCAAACATATGCAAATGGCGTTTTCGCTTCCATTTGTGAACCATCAGTGAAAAAAGGAAGTAAAAAAAACTACTTAACAGCAACCCATGGATGCGCCAGTACTTGTGCCGCGGTTAGCCTCTCTTTCGTGTCTTTGATGAGGCATTTTTTAATAAAGTCCTTGGCATCATCAGACACTTCATCCCAAAACGGAGATGGAAAAGCGTATTTTGCTTTTTTGATTAAATGATACAAATTTTTCATATTGTTGTTCGGATCAAAGAATGGAGGGAATCCGCATAGCCTTAATGAGACCATATTACAAAGCACATACAATGCATGTTGCAAGCTATGTCTCTTCTCACTTCAAATGATAGTATGATACAGAAAAAGTAAAAATAGATCCGAACAAGGTATAAGTGATGACTCCCAGCGACCAAATATCCGCCTCGACCCCATAGGCATGATTTCCCAAGACTTCTGGCGCAGCATAATGTGCAGTTCCGCATGGAGTGGTACACGGTCCATCATTGCAGTCGCCAGCCAAGCCCAAGTCGATGATTTTGACCGAACTGTCGTGGGCTTTCGTTAAGTACATGACATTGTCCGGCTTTAAGTCTCGATGCACAAACTTGTGTTGATGAAGATGTTCCAAGCCACTGGCAACCTGTTGCACCACATGCGCGGCGTCCAGCTCACTAAATTTTTTCATATTCACCACGCGTTCAAACACATCCCCTCCGTCGCAATACTCCACCACCATGTAAATGCGTTTTTTCGTGTCACACCAATCCAGCAATTGCACTATATTTGGATGGTTGCACTTGACATATATGTCAAGGTTGGTCATTGGTTTGTGTCCGATTATTTGTTGAATCAACATTCGAACACAAGTTACAAACAGACATATTTTCACCCTATCTGTTTCCGAGCAATTTCATTTTTTTAAAATAAAAATTTATTTTAAATAAAAAAAAAAAAAAAAAACATACACTTTGTAAAACGTAAATTTCCTTTTGCAAAGCTCGAATGTCCGATTTCGATTTTCCTTTTTTTTTAATCATCTTCAATGCAAAAACTTGTTTATCACTCTTTCTCGAAATTTTGCGGATTTTTGAAAATGCTCCTCTATAGGTGACATTATGTTTTTTGTTATGTCTATTGTTTTGTTTGTTTTTGTTCATTCAAAAAGATACAACAACAACAAAAATTTTAAAAAATAAAAAAACAGAAACTTACAACTTACACTCAACTCGCCAATTTTGCCGGCTTCGATCCAATACTTTTTGAAAAAGTCTCGTTCGGTTAATTCATTGGCAGGAAGTTTGATTTCCTTTTCGACTTTTTTGAGCAGAGCGTCTGTGTTGTCCACGTCGTCGATGTCATCCAACAGATTTTCCTTCGACGTTCGTGAGCCCACTTCCACTGTCTTGGTCGTCCCAGGGCCTCGGTCTGTTTGTGCTCGACCGAATTCCATTTGATTCGACTTTGAAGCGGGTCTTGTGTCGTTGCTTCCAAGCGAGCGATTCACTTGTGCCTGTGCCATTGCAGCTTTAATTCATTGATCCCATTCGATTCAAAAAAAAAATAAAATAAAAATTATAGTTTTGTTCTGTCAATGAACAATCTCATTACAAATTGCAGTTGATGATTGAACATATTTGTTTGTTTTTTTAATGTGCGATCAAAAGGGTTCAGAATAAGACAATCGATGACACGTACCAGATAGATCAAGCTCTGGACCAGGAGCACGGCGATATTTGTCAGCTTCGGATGGCTTTTTGTGAGTATTCGTGATCGCATTGTCAGTGGTTTGTTGTTTGCGAGGATCTTCTTCTGGCGGTGGCGGTGGCGGTGGAGGTACAAAGTTCATACTTCGACTCCATCCGCGGGTGTGACGATTGGCTACTGCTGTGCCCTGAAATGATGGAGAAGTTGCTCTCGGAGAACTTACTTTTCCATTTTCTTCTGAGGGCTTTGGTGATGACACTTGTGGGGGGTTTGACATATGTCGCTTTGCAGCTGTGCATTTTTTTTTTTTATTACGTATAATTTTTTTTTTTTTTTTGATGCAACGAAATAGCTTTTTTTTAACTTCTCTTTTTTAAAAAAAATACTATAGCGTACATATACACGTACCATTCTCTACAGATGTTTCTTCTGGCTTCATTCGTACTTGTACAGTTTCGGTTTTGGGCTGTAACATTTCCTTCTGGGTTATTGTTTGGGATTTGTTTCAAAGTTTATGCGAATGCGATTACAACTCGACAAAAGAACAAACAAAACTGTTGACGATTCATCCCCCAAACCATTGACAAGACCCCGAATTTCGGTTTCAATACCTGTCATTCGCACCCGAAGACTTTCAAATTCTTGCATTTTTACTTTCTAGCCAAAACACATGAATCCGTCGTTATCAAAAATACTGAGGAAATAAAATAAATAAGATAATCACAATACTCAACTAATGCCTTTAAAGTTTGGCTGTAGTCTTCGCTTTGTTGTGTCATCTTTTGATGGAGGGATGTGAATTTTGATATTTATTATCCTCCTTGTGTATTTTTTCAAACGGCTCAAAGTACACACTACAACCACTTTTTAAGAGATTCTGGCTGTACTTCTTATCCTTTCGGGATATCATCACTTAAATTGGATAATTATTAGGTTGTTAGTTCCTCAAAATCTTTTTGACACGTGCTGATACTGTTCCAGATATCTTTACTGTTTTTTGTTCAAAATAAAGTTTACTTAAAAAAAAGATTTATGCTTAATCTACAAGGGAAAATAAAAATCCAACAGTCAAAGAGCATTTGTTCATTTAAAAAAAGGAAACATTTATTTAAGGCCATATTTGTCTTTCATTTGTTGTCTTTTTGTTTCCCTTTCACGCTTTTGTTTTAATTTTTCTTCAGATAAGAGAGTGTTTTTATATTGTTCTTCGGCAGTTTTCCCAATGAGGTAGGATCAGGGCAACTCTTGACAGCAAGGTACAATTTTAAGCCTTCACACCATTTGTCACGAAGCTTTTGTGTGTAGTTATCATTAATGTTAATGTTAAAAACAAAAATTATCCCAATATTTGTTGCAAAAAGACAAATAAACTTCAGCTGTCTCAGCGGCAAATTCAAAAGTGTCTTTGTTTGTAACTATTGCAAAGCATTTGCCATATTCATGTGAAGATTTTTTCAAATTATTCGTTGTTTTGCCTTCCAAGATATGTGTAATTTGAGAGAGCATTATTTGCTCTTTCGCCGTGCTTCCAGATTTTAATGGATCGCATATTATGATTTCGTTACCACTTTTTTCTAATTGCACTTTTGTATACAAAAATCAAAGAATTTTTTTTTGTGTACCCCCCTTTTTTTTTTTTGATAATTCAGCAATTTTTATATAAAATTTCAAAAAATATCTTACCAAGCCGGGAACTGGATGTAAACATTCCAACATGAAGCATCATGCTCCCTCTATGTAAGTCTTGTTTTGATATTTCCCATTTCTGACGGATGGACTCTGACTTGAAACAATCACGGCATGCTTTAATTTTTTGTTAATGCAAACATACAAAACTTTTCATTCGAAAATTGCGTCTTTCAAACATAGACACCTTCATACCTCGTTCTACTTTATTGGACACTTTTGGCAACATTATTCTGTTGCTGGAGCAACTGTCACAAAATATTCTTCCACAGGCACGACAATGGTGCTACATTTTTTTGTTTGTTTGTAAATTTTTTTTAAATTCTCGTTTTGCAAGTGTTTGTTCTTTTCTTCCATACTCACTCGGCGGTTGAACATATCGAATCTAGTGTTACAACCAATGCAATTTTTTGTTGCATCATCTGGTAACCACGACATGTCAACAGAATCCACCAATTGATTATGCAGATAATCGCTAAAAAAAAATCTTCAAAGCTTTTGTTTCTTGTTTAGAGGCAGCACCACAAAACCCTTACATTTCATCTCAAGGAGGCTTTTGTAAATTTTGAGAAGTGTACTTCTCAATTTTTCGTACTTTGTCTTAAACAAAATCATCTTTAAATATATGGTTAAAATTTGATATTTTTGTATTTTCAATTCACCACCCAATTAAAGAAGCATGTATTTTTTTTAGCGCTTTTCCACGGAAAAATTGTTATTTTTGAATATATTTCAAGCGTTTCCGATGACAAAGTTTTTTGAGAAGCACAACAGCTGTTTGTTCTGAATTTTTACAACAAGATTTACAGTGCCAAAGATATTGCCCCGGTTTCTTGTGTTTTGTAGTGGTCAATCGGATATAGAAACTTCAAAACAAAACAAAAGAAACTCCCCAAAAAACAACACAACAAATAACCAAAACAAACGTTTTTGCTTTCTCTTTCTCTTGAGAATTCAGACTGTCTTTTTTTTTTCCTCTGACTCTTTACAAAAAAAATGCTTCTGTATCGCTTTGTTATTCATAGTCATCTCCTATGGTGTATATTGAAGATGAAGAAGATTTAAGAATTGCCCTTGAATACCCCAGATCCGCCCAATGCAACAATAACAATGATTAATACTACAAGACAACAGCACATGAGGCCAAATCGCAACTATAGGATGCAATAGATTGCATATCACACATACACATAAGGGACGAAGTATTTTTTGTTTGTTTTGGTCCTATCGGAAAAAAGATGGTATGAAATTAACTTTTCTGGCTTTCTTTTGACTTTTTTCGGCTTCTTGGAGATGAACAGTAGCCTGGGCAACGTAGTCTTTGGTTTGAAGTACGTTGTTTTCAATCGAGTCCAAGTATTCTTGTTGTTCACTAATCAAAAAGTTTAACTCGTGCCACATTGAACGCAATTCTTCCAAGCTGTCGTAAATTTTTTGCATACCTTCTGTTCGCGACTCAATTTCAGCCAATCGATCCACCATCGCTATTATACCACATTATATCAACAACAACAAATCTCAAATGTTTTTCTTCCCTCATTTTACTTAAGAGTTTGGCCACACGCATGCACAAAAAAAAAAAAAAAAAAATTGGGGGAAAGGAAGGGAGAAATGGAATACAAATGACCATACCGTCACCAATGTCAACTATTTGGAACGATTGTTGAATGAAAGTTTGTGCTTTGGCAGGATCACTGACTAAGTTGTCAATTTCTTCTTCGGATATTTTGTCCTGTGCGATATGTCCAATATGTCTCTTCTGCGGTTTTTTAATTCTGAGTTGAAACGATTGAGCGACGATTGGAATTTGTTTGATATTTGCTGTAATTGTGTGATTTTTTTTTTTTTATAATGTTGAAAATCGTTCATCTTCGTCTAGGGAAGAGAAGAAGAGGAAAGGGACCCCTTGGAGGAGAAGGGGGGGGAGAGAGGAAGGGGAAAAAAAAAAAAAAAGAAAACCAACAAACAATACAAACTTGAAATCTACGAGTGCAACTGTTCAGTTGATTGATTCTCCATTGAGCAACACTCGACCCAGGTTTGTCAAGACAGAATTTGTCATTTGCTAATTTTTGCTCTTTAAGTTTTATCTTCACCAATTGTACTATTTTACTGTTACCCGCCATTAGCTTGTTCAACTGTGTTATTACCTCTTTTTATTGTAATCACACATGTCAACAACAAAAAATCATTTTTATTTTCTCTCTATCTCTTACTGTGTTTGATTTATTTTGTCAGTAGTTTGTTTTGCAAAAAATGAATGTAAGACCCCCCTTTTTTTTTTTTAAAAAAAAAAAAAGGTAACCTTTTTCGTCGGCATTGGATGTGGCCTTGACCAATCGAGCAGTGATACTGTCCACTTTCGAACAATTATCATCGATTTTTTCGATCTCTTGTTTGATATCTTGGAATACATCCATGTACGTGTTCGGCTTCGTGTCATTCATTTGGTGACAGCGGAAACAGAAAGTGAACAGATAAAAGGGGGGAAGCGGGGTAGTCATAGAGAACAAAAAAAAAAAAAAAAGGCTTGAATGTGTAAATTGTAATATGCATGTTTCCATATGAGAAAGGGTAAATTATTATTTTTTTAGTTTTGTTAAAAAGTTTGAAAAATGGTAAGACCCTTGCAAACGATTACAACGTGTGTGGAGAGCTGAAAGGTTGAAAGAACGAAACATCATCGTTCTCGTCAAATTTGCCGTTTATTGCGTCGATGTCGACAACTACCTCGTCGTTTCCTTGATTTATATGTTTTTTTCACACGTGCTTTCAAATCAATGTTTTTGTGAAACACAAACAAATGCATGTTCATAAAAAAATACCGTCTTTGACACTGTCTTCGTATATTTCAAAGCGTTCGCCTGTTCGAGGGTTTACGGCATCCTTCTCATTTCGAATAATCTTCGCCATCAAATTCATTCCTGCCATGTTGTCTTGTGGATGCTCGCTTAAGCTTCAATAATGTCCGAATCCTTTTTCAGGAATGCCAAAAAACCCACGTGCAAAATTTTTTTCGAAAAGGTCGGCACGGCATTAATAGCAATACGCACAACCAACTGGCTGGTCAATTTCTGCAGTAAGATAAAATCAAATGCTTCAAATACAAAAATTGATTAAATTAAACACAGCTTTTCCTTTCAAAGATTTAGTTTGTGGTAACCTTTTTTGAAGGCTTTTTTTAAAAGTTTACTCACTCTTCGAACAATTTTTTTGAAAGTTTACTCACTCTTCGAACAGTTTAGCCATAAGAAATGTCTCAAGCTAAGACGTTGACAGTATTGGTAACCGGAAGCTCTCGTGGGCTCGGATTTGAGTTTGTACGGTCACTATTGACGAGCCGTAAAGAAAGCGTGGTTTTGGCCACTTGCCGAGATCCAGAGAAAGCAGAAGATTTACAAAAATTGAAGAAAGAACACTCTAACTTACATTTGTTGTCTTTGGATGTGAACGATGAAAAATCGATAGAAAAACTTCCAAGTTTAATAAAGGATTTAAAAGTGTCATCAATCGATTGGCTGATCAACAATGCGGGTGTGTATTCTTTGAAAGAGTAGACAAACAAGAGGAGAATGGAAACGTTTTTGGTGTTAATGAGTTTGTTGTGCACATCTTCCCAAAATGTAGGAATTGCAACTAGTAAGGGCGCTGGAGAGAAACTGAAAGATGCGAATATCGAACTAATGACCGAGTAAAGATATATTTATTTTTGTCTATATTTTGTCCTCTGTTTAATTTGTTGAACACATTATACGCAAAGGGTATATCGTACTAACGTAGTGGGGCCGTTGCTGATTAGCAATGTATTGTACCCATTTCTGGCGCATGACCTGCCAAAAAGGAACACATTCCTAGGATAGCAAATCTTTCCTCAGCGTTAGCGAGTATCTCTCTTTTCCAGGAAGGCAAACGTACTGGTAATGTATTCGTTCTTGCCCCTGCGTATCGTTGCTCCAAGACAGCATTGAATATGTTAACCCAATGCATGGACAAAGATTATAATGATCAAATCCAACATTCCTATCCAAACGGAAAAAAGGAATCATTGTTTTAGCTTGTGATCCTGGATGGGTTGACACCGATATGGGACGTGGCGGGGGACGAAAACCGCCACTTACACCCCAAGAATCAATCAAAGGTTTGTTGTCTGTCATTGAGAGTGCCACACTGTCTGACAGCGGAAATTTTATTGCATACAATTCCAAGGTTAATCCTTGGTAACATTTTTTTTTTTTAAAGTGTTAGTTGGATTGATGTAATGGGATCAAAAAATGATTACTAATTAAAAAATATTGAATTTCACAACCGCTTTTCTTTGCGATTGTTGAAGTAATTACTAAGACGAAATAAATAAAAAAAGACGTTAGATTAAAGTACTCAGAAGTATTGCATCACTTGCACGGTTTTTCGAAAACTAGGAAAAAAAGTAGTAAAAAAAATTCAACTTGTCTTACACTGCATTTACAAAAAATATTTAGTAGTAACACTTCCCATTCACACTTGAAATGAACTTTTTGTTTGGGATTTGTTCTGACTAGTTGTCAAAGTCGGCAGAGTAGTTTCTTTATTTTTTTGATCCGTCTTTAAATTTTCGTCAGCACGTTGTGACACCTTGGATTTGGTGTCAACATTGGCTTTAGTTTGAAGTTCGCGAAACACTTCATTCAACCCCTCATATTCGACCCACATATCGCTTTCGGTGATAGTCAATCGATGCAAGGCATGATCCATGCGTGTGGGTCTCATAAACACAGCATAACGAATGTGCGAAGAATAATTTGGACCGGCACGGTGGGGTAACATTGGATGACAACAAATGAAATCTCCAGGTTCGGCCTCAATTTGTTTGGATGAGCTTTCCCACATGAAAGGAGATTCGTCCATAGATTTGCGAACATTTTCCATGAAAGGCTCTGCCCCACCCATGGACTGAATTGTCGCAAACATATCAAAATGCTTGCCCGGCCACACTGTGAAATTGCCGACAAAAGTGTTTGACCACGAAGACAGCACAAATCCGCACAATATTGAAAATCCACAAATGCCTATTTGATTTGACAGCCGCATTCCGTCAATGTGCCATTCGCCACCAGTCAGCTGTTTCGGAGCCTCTCCGCCATTGGGAATCTCAATGCAATTTGTGCTCCAGGGCAATAGCTTCACAATTTTCTCCTGTTCAGTTATTATTATTATTATTATTTTTTTTTTTTTTTTTTAAATTTTCATTGTTTTTTTTTAAAAAAAAATTGAATGCAATTTCTTAACCCAACAAAGATTGAATCAACGAATACGCATGAGATTGAAAGTACAAATCCAAAATACAAGCTTCGCGACAATCCCACAAGCCGAACTGTCCTAATCCTTCGCAATGGGCCCCTCTTTCAATCCCACGATTGATGTACTTTAAGGCATTGTTCAGAACGGTCTGATCTACTACATTTTTGATGACAACAAAGCCATTGTTATAAAAATCTTGTTTTTCTTTGAAAGTCATTTTTCTGCCTTTCATTGGACTCTCTGATTTTGTCGTCTTGCTCTTGCTTAGTTCGTCTTCTCTTGTTTGTGATCTTTCATTAATATTCTTGCCAATTTCTTTCATCACCATGGTGGCCCCTTGTTCCAAAAATGGAAAATGGCGCGCCTTGGTGTTGGCGACTGTGAAATAACAACCTGTCTGTGTCTTGTTGACTCGGTCCATATCCTCGTCACGCAAATCCGTGCTTTGCACTAACCCTTTGTCATTGACGCATAATTTTTTACCACTTTTCAATCCCTCAAATGCATACCATAACGCCTCCTGTCCTTTCTTCTTCTCATCTCGGTTTATCACTACTCTGAAGTGAGAAGCCTCGTGGGATGCACTGTCCACACACTGCACTTTCCCAGATTCACTCATACTCAAATATTGATTGTTGTTTGTGTTTTGAATTGTCACCACGTTACCACCTTTTTTTCTTTTTTCAAAATAAAAACAAATTCATTAAAAAAAAAAATAATAATAAATTAGATATACGTATATGCATGTATGTACCATGTATACAACTCAACTCAACCCTCTGAATTAGAAAACGTGCATAGGGACCGATCCCACCTTTTGCCATGATATGTCCCGATGGTGCAACATTCACGTTGGCTTGAGTCTTCATCGATGTAATCACAGTATGGTAGCCGGATGGTGTAATCACGTTGTTTATCATGTTTGTTTCACGTCATTTGTTGACAATATATGGCTTTGTGAGGTCACTTCGTTTCGATTTCCTTGGGATACTAACATATCCATCCATTTTTC
>ASPP01003762.1:0-15618 GCA_000512085.1 Reticulomyxa filosa
ACACAGAGGACGAGAAGAAAGAGACAAAACATCCAAACAACAACCGCTTCCAGCTGTCTATTCTCGTTCAATGGATCAAATGCAAAGCATTCGAAGTTTTGTCACCGGCGAAATTATTCAAATGCGTAATATTCACGGCATCGGCAATGATGATTTTTGTGACATGACACAGACGCATAGCTTCAATGGCCATCATCATCGACACAGTCGTCGCAAAAAACGCGATTCCATTAAGCAAGCCTATTTCGAGGATTTAAATGAGCTTTGCAAGATCATTCGCGACGGTATTGAATATCCCAAACTTTTGCATGGCTTATACTATCGCCCAACACATGGATTTGATTTCACTTTTTTCGTCTTGTACGAAGAGTTTGTCAATCGGATGTATTCTTGTGTTCACAAAATGGAAAGTTTGGATCAGATCGATCAATTGGAATCATTATATTAATTGCCACTTCAAAAAAAAAAAAAAATCGACTCTCTTATTGCAATCCCTTGTTGAGAAAAATCTAACAACTATTTTCGAAAAAAAAAATGAAATAAAATAACACATCACAATCACAAATAGTAAACAAACAGATTTGAAGGTTTGCTTTTTCCTAAACCAACACCAAGTTCGACCATATTGTTGTGATGGAAACAAAAACACCTTCCTTTGTTTGCTTTTGCAAAGACGTTTCTATTTAATGGAACGGACAAACCACCGATTGTCTGTTGTTTTTTTGAAACTATGTTTACATCTTATGTTTGTGCCACTTTGTTTTTTACTCATCTGTCGCTCGAACTGGGGGGAATAAATAGGCCTAGTTAACAAAAATAATGCCATGCATTTGTTTAAAACAATTCTTTGATTTCGTCAGTTGTGCGACGCAATTCTTGTTTATTGTGCCTTTTCTCGTGGTTAAAGTCATTTTTTTAATTGTTTTCTCTCAAAATAAAACAAAATTACTTTCAACGATTTTAAGTGTTATCAAAGAATAAAAAAATAGCTTTTTTGTGCAGTCACATGTTTTTGTTTTCACGAAAAATATTGGACGATCTTATTTTTAACACCTAACTATAAAAAATAATGGAAAATTCAAAATTTTTCATAAGAAATAAAAGCACAATTTGAAGTGACTATTTTCAAGTATCTCCTTATTGATCTGAACACAAAATTAGCTGTTAATACCTCGACACAAAAATTTTTTATTATTATGCTTCACATAAAGTAACATACTGTCAAAACCATACTTTCTTTTTAAAAAACAAAATAAAAATAGTTTTTACTGGCTTTTGTTTGAGAAAATTTATTTAAAAAAGTCTGATGTAAGAAATTATAAGATTTAAGTGAGCTTTTGAATTATTAAGATTAACTTTAAATGAAAAACCAAATTTTCGAATATTGTAGGCAATGTGGTCTTGTCCAATTGGGAATCTAATGTAGAACATGCTCACATAAGACTACTTTTAACACAATAGCGTTTGTCATTGGACAAGTTACTTATATAACAGTATTATATTTGATTGCATAATAAAACTTTGCAAATTGCTATATTATTTTTTATGTTAATTTTTTAAATTTAAATTTTTGCAAACTTATTTTACAAAATAAGCTTAAATGTAAATATGTAATTTAATCTTATTGTCGTATTGAATAAAAACGAAAAATATTAAATTACACTTTTAATACAGTTGACATTAATAAGTGATTTTCTCAATGAAAAACAGAAATTAAAACATGATTTTTTTAAATATATACAAATATTGTAGTTTTTAAATGTTATTTGTTTTTGATAAAATGTTTTTAAAGGAATTAGACAATTAATTTAAGTGTAAATTTTGCGTTTTATCGCATTTCATGAAGAAAGTTCATCTCGATTACTTAAACGATGTTATTTAATATTAATTGGTATAAGTAATATGCATGTTTGAATTTGTGTCATTTTTAAATGTAAAGGCTAAAATCATAATCTAGCTTAAAGAAACTAGCGCCGTTCGTCGTGAGTGACTTTACCGTAAAAAAATTCCTTTTTTAACAGGGTCGAAATTAGCACAATGTTTTCCAAAATCATTTCGACTTTGTTGATATTAACCTTCTGGCATGCTGATGTTGTAGTAGGGGCGACTAATGACCCGACGATAGTACGAATCAATGACGGCGTAGTCCAAGGGCAACTCGCGAGTGGTGTGCGGATGTTCCGAAAGATTCCCTACGCAGCACCTCCAGTGGGAAACTTTCGTTGGGCTCCACCAGAAACACCAATTCCTTGGGACAATCAAACACTAATGGTCCAAGTGGACCCCCCAGGATGTCCACAGGTTACATATACTAAAAAAAGCCCCAGCTGAACAAAAAAATGGATTTTATAGCATTCTAAAATATATGCTATTGTGCACGCAATAACTAACGAATGTAAATACGTGCAAAACATTTTGATTTTTTGGGACATAGGTTTGCGAATTACCGCCGCATGGGTGTCCAACGTACACAAGCGAGGACTGTCTGTACTTGAACGTATTTGCCCCGTACGATATGAACCAAACCTATCCTGTCATGGTATTTATACATGGTGGAAACTTCTTTCAAGGCTACGGCGGTGGCGCATGTGTGTCCCGACGACGGGGGTTTTCCATTTTTTGTGTTTGCGATTTGTGTGTATTTGCAAATCTTACGTTTCAAAGGCAACTAATGTGTGTCATAAAAAAAAAAAATGTAAAGTGTATAACGCGTCGTTTGTCGTGAGAAATTTCAATGTAATCGTGGTGACCATCAATTACAGATTGGGTGCATTGGGATTTCTTTGGTCACCGACCGGGCCATCAGGTACTTTGTGTGCATGTGCCTATGCCTTTTTTTTTTTACTGTCAATTTTGGCATTCGCATTGTATCATTTTTAATGATATGTATATCCAAAAAAAAAAAAAGGGAACTATGGCATGTTGGATCAAAGACTCGCATTGGAATGGGTACGTGACAACATTGGCTATTTCGGAGGGGATGCCAATCGTATTACCATCTATGGACAATCAGTAAGTACTTTTTGTTTGCGATACAATGTCTATTGCACAAATAAGGAAAAAGGAGCAAGCCATATTTACGTATACTGAATATCCTTGTATGGATTGTAGGCAGGTGCGATGAGTGTGGGATTGCATATGGTGGAAGGCAATTGGGCCAGTGTCGAACGGCCAAGAAAACATCGACATGAGCATGAAGATGAGGAAATTGAGGTTGGAAGCGAAGGTGGATTGTTTCAAGCGGCGATAATGGAATCCAATCCCTTTGGGTTACCGTTTCGCGATACTGCCTCGTGGGGGACTTTGCCACGCAAGTTTTACGAATTGCTCGGATGCAATTACGACAAATTCAGTCACAATGAAGCGCTGTTTTGGGAGTGCTTGCGCAATGCGACTGTTGATGATATCGTCAAGGCACAATGGACTGCTCAAAATGACCCGGCAGATGAAGCCGATCATTTTTGGGATATTTTCTTGCCTTGGTATCATCTTGTGTTGGCACACTTGCAAAATCTTTGATTGATTGATTCTTCTTCTTCTTCTAAATAATAATAAAAAGGGGAGGCCATAGTAGGCGTGTGATGCACTTTTTTTTTTGTTTGCTTGCTTGAACAGGTCTCCTACTTGTGGAACAGATTTGTTCCCAGAACAAGGGTTTTTTGAATTCCAACAGGGTAATTATGCGGACATTCCGTATATGATTGGCGTGGTGCAAAATGAAAGCGTGGAGTTTGTATACAGCGCGTTTACCACGCCATTGGGCAGAGCCGAGTTGGAAGGAGTGATGTTGACGCTGATGGGAGAGCCGGACACGAGCCTTATTTATCAACAATATCCACTGCCGGAAAACACTACCGACTATCGCAATTGGGCGTCTTTTGTTGCCACAGATGCATTGTTCCGTTGTCCGACCAGTAACACCTCCACTGTGCACGCCCAATTGTATGCGCAAAACCAAAAAACACACCCGGTTTTTATGTACCATTTTAATCATTTGTCTAGCTTCAATCCGCAATTGTGGGGACCCAATTTCACCTTTTGTTGGGACGTGGTTTGTCATGCTTCTGAGCTGGTACATTGTCCCTGTTTCTTCTACTCATATCTGTTTGTTGGTCACTAATTTCAATTTTTTTTTTTTGGAATGAGGGGTCATTATATACATATATGTGCATGTTATTGAAATAGCCTTACGTCTTCCATCCGAATCCGAGTGTTGACAACACAAGCTATGCTCAGATGGAACAATATTTGAGCTGGAACATGATAAGCTACTGGACTACCTTTGCAAGCACGCTTACGACTCCAGGCAAAGGTAGCAGTCAAGTTCCTCCAAATGCTACCGGAGTGGAATGGACAATATTCGATAGCAACAAACAAAACTGCATTATTTTTGAAACTGGCCAATTGCAAATGGTCAATAATTATGACACTAACATTTGCGAGTTTTGGAATACACTTAATTACAACTGGATTAAATAAAAAATGCTTTGGTATTTTTTTTTGTAATATTCAATCGTTTTTCTAAGTAAGAAAAAGAAAAAAAAGGCATAATTTATTTGCATTTTTAAAAAATTCGAGTTTGTGAAGTCGTAACCAATGTTTGATATAAAAATAAACTTTTTGAAGAAGAGAAACAAATAATAAAAAAATGGGACAAATTGAATTCGAAAAGAATATATGATTCTCTAAGTGTGATTATTTTTTTTCGAGTAAAAAAAAAAAGAAATGGAATATTAATTTACTGTGTCAAGAACTGGAAGTTGAAGCATGTTCATCTTCCCACGGGTAATGCCCATTAACTTCTCGCCCAATTCCGTGAAGTGGTAGTTTGGTCCATTTGAAGTTCGAAAAATATTGGTTAGAGCGTTGTCACTGCGTTTGTGTTGAGAATAGTTTTCATTTCCCCAAAAATCAGGCGGGGAAATTTTCTTGCGGAAATGTTGCAGTTGCAAGGCTCGGTACGTACGGTTTAACGGGACATCAGGGAGGAAGCCAGTGTAAATGACCTGTCGAACCGTGTGGTTTTGGTTTTTTTGACTATTCGCGTGAGGAATCCTCCAATCGAAGCACACGACGGAGCCCTTGTCGTAAGGGATGTGTTGAAAGGACTGTAAGATCTCTTTATCTTCTTTCGGCAATAGTCGCGTGAAGTCACCGACACATATGGTGTCATTGGTACCATCAACTTGGCTTTGAATGGATTTGGTCGTAAAGTAGTTTTCAAATTTCCGATGAAACCCTTTGACACACTCAAACCCACCAGTGTTTTCCTTGTGATTGTCAGTCAGTGCAACAAACATCTGAATGGGCCGCCATCGATGCGATTTGTCGGAATACATGTCTTTGGGACAACAGTCCAAATGTGGCGCCAATCCTCGTTGTAACAATCGTTGTTTTTGTTTTTGCTTTTGCTTTTGAGATTGCGATTGCGACTGCGACTGCGACTGCGATTGGGTTTGAGTTTTTTGTTTTTGTATTGTTTGCTGTTTCATTGATATCGTCGGGCAATCGGAAACATACGCGATTCATATACAATGTTCCATGCTTTGGATTGAAGGGTCCATGTTTGTGTCGGTATAGCTTCAATTCGATATGGGCTTGTTTGTTTTCCTCTTTGCTCTCTGTTTCTGCTTCGTTCACTTGTCTATCTCTGCCATCCTTCGCATATGTGTGCTCCCAAAGCTCGCTCATTATTCCATACACTTTTGGACTTGTTGCCACGTCCAATCTCCATTTACTATAAAATATGTCGATTATTCCTCCCGCTCCATTTGTTGTCGATAGTCGGTCTAAGTTATGCGCTGTGCCTGCCAAATCTTCAATATCCTTGCAAATATTTTTTCATTTTTTTTTGTGTGTGTCAGATGTGGTTTTCAGGTATCCAATTCGATTTTTAAATGCTTGAATACCACTTAACTACGCCAAATGTTTTCAAGGTTTCGTATAAACCCTTTTGTGTTGCTTCTATTTCTTCTGATGAAAACACATTCGGAATGACAAGGACACCTTCTTTGATAAATTCTTCTATTTGTTCATTTGTTAAAAGCCGTTTTGACATTATGAGGATTATCAAGTTTTTTTTATTTAAATCACATCCAAAGGAAACAATTCAAAAACTAGTTTTTCTGATTGTATTATTTTAACTTGGTCTTATGACAATTGTTGTTTCTTTTTTATCAAGAAATTCTTAAAGTATATCAAGGTAAATCTAATCGAGTTAACATGCTTAAGTTGCAGCTTTTACATACGATGAAATGTTTGTCTTTACCAAGATAATTTGATATTCCAAACAAAGTGCAAGACGCAATCAGAAAATAAGCAATTTTTACTCGGGGCTAGGGGGAGTTGATTTTAACATGTTTTTTAGTTGAGCATGTACGTTTTTTTGTGTTTTTTTTTATTGCAGCAAACAGTGTCGTCTCTAATGCATATGATCTGACACCATTAGGAAAGCTTTTATCAAAAGATGTGGATTTAGAAACTATTGATGACTTTCACCTTGTTGAATGTGCAATCAACTCCGAAGCCTTTTATATTCGAATGAGGCCGGACTGGGCACCACTTGGAGCTGCACGGTTTGAAGAATTGGTAGAAGACAAATACTATGACAACACGGTATTATTTCGTGCCTTAAAAGACTTTATAATTCAGTTTGGAATAAGCGGTGATCCAGAAAAGGCAAGAAAATGGTCAGGAAAAGAAATAATGGATGACGTACCAGGTGGAGAATCCAATTTACCGAAAATTGCGTTTCAAAGAGGGATGCTCTCCTATGCCGGAAGTGGGCCCAATTCTCGTGAAACCCAAATTTTTTTCACTTTGATTGACACAGATTGGTTGGGGCGAGAGCCTTGGGAACAGCCTTTTGCAGAAATAGTTTACAACGTCGATATTTTGGATGGAGTCTATTATGACTACCAAGAGGGTCCTGATCAAGGCAGAATTTGGAATGAAGGGTTCGTTTCTCCCCTCTATTGTTTACACGTCATATAGTACATATATAAATGCATATTTGTGTGTATATGTATATATTTTTTGTATGTATATATATTGCACACTCGAAATTGTTAGGTACGCATATTTGAGAGCGGAGTTCCCGCTGTTAACGTATTTGGATTATTGCAGAATTTTACGCACAGAAGAGATTCTTAAAAAACATGACGAAAATGACTTGGAAAATGGATATCTTAAAGACGTAATCGACGAATTGGATAGAGAAACAAATCAAGTCAAAGATATTCAAGCCAAAGCTGTTGAACAATTTGGTTACAAAGTCTATTTTATTGAGTTTGCTTTGGTCATTGTTGTGTTAGCTTTGGTGTATTGCCTCATTTACCGTTTTGCGGACACAAGGAACTCCAAAGCCGAATAATCTTAGTTTTATCCTTTATTTTCTCTATTTTCTTTCCTCCAATTCGGCTATCCCTTGTTTCTCGCCCGTTTTTCCTTCCCCGTCAAGGATTTTTCTTCAAACACCCTTTCCGGTTTTCAATAATAAAATGCCACACATTACTAAGTGTAAAGATTTCCCATGGTTTGCTGAGGGTTTTTACTCGAAGGGGAAAGTTTTGAAAGGATAAATAAAGGAGGCTTTTTTTCAATTTTAAATTAGAAATAAAACATTTTTTGCCCTGAACTTAAACATTTACAATTTAATACCGTTCAAAAATGTAAAAGTGTTTTATTTTTTTTTGGCTATCAATATTTTAAGGCACAAAACATGGCAACGCCAGCTTTGGTCCATTTGTCTTGTGGATCCTTTGATGGCAGTTCAATAAACATTACAAAATTTGTGGAATGTCCTGTAGTAGAAAGGGTACCACAACGAGTTAAAATTTTATATACAGGGCATTTATAAGTGCCTTCCTCTGGGGCAACTCGTTTTACTTCGGGCAGCAGCCATATCTATCAATTTGTGTTACAATTTTCTTTTCTATCTTGGTTTTTTTTAAAGAAAAAAACAAACGAAACGGTGGGCATTTCCACGAACAACTCGCGAGGTTTGGAGTCACTCAGAGCGTGTAGTTCACGGTCCCAGCGACAGCCTTCTAAAAATAATCCTTTGATATAACATCCATCACTCGGTGGTTCCAATTCTTTTTCTTCATGTGACATGACTTTAAACCCAAACGATATCGTGTCGATCGGTTTGACATGTTTTCTTGCGTAGTTTTGCAATGTCCCAGTCAAAAATGCTTGAGGGAAGAAAAATCCAGAAATCCAATACACATTCGGAGTGCCATTCTTAATCCAATTGCTGTACAACAAAACAAAACATTTATATAGCGGGCCTCCATTTTTTTGTTGGAGTGTGTGCAAGACAACTGTTTTTCCTCCAAAAAAGTTGTCTCATGAAAAAAACTAAAGACATGAATTGTTTATTCTACAAACTTGATAAAATTCATTCTCTGGATGAGATCTTCCACCCAGGAGGCCAGAGGTTTTAAACTAGGGTAAGCTACTGCCTCCCAATTTTGTGGCACCAAATTATCAAATAACGCATTTCCCATGGTTTCCAATTCCGTCGTCATTACCATTTCCCCTTTCAACGCCTTTTGCAAATCGTGCAAGGATTTCTTAATCCTTTGCAGCAATCGATTATATCGAATGGCTTCTTGTACAAGTACAGTGTTCATGCTTTCTTCATGGGTGGTTGGATACTGCTTCATTAACGCGTCCACATTGATAATAGCCGGAACTTTAATTTCAATGTCCCTGGCGGTTTCCCCTACCATTTCATCTTTCGTTTTGCCGCTGGAATGAGAGGTGCGTGGCAAAATGGAGGCAATAACCGAGAACAGAGTGTCTGTCTCTTCTGTGGCAAAGGTGATATTGGCGTTTTCGTGGAATCCAAACACTTCTGGCTCCGGAACTAGGGGCAAGGATTTGATATAAGTGAGGTATCCCTCTTTGTTGCACGCAGGAATGGAGCGATAGACTCCAGATGGGCTGAACTTGTAATCGTCACACAGTGCGTCCGGAGTGATGAAATCATTTAAAATTGTTTTGCTGGTGTGGCGATCGATTTCGTCGGTCACACGTCCTCCATAGTTGATATCATAAATTAAGAAGTGGATGACCTTGAACGGGATCTCTTCAAACATATCCAAAAAATCATGCAACTGCTGGATACACACACGCAGGTCGGATTCGCGGAACGCATATGGAATATTCCATCCCAAAGGTCCATATTTCCGCCGATCCAATATCAATGCGTGATATAAACATAAGCCGAACAGTAATTTTTTGAAAGGATCTTTAAACAAAAAAAAAAAAAGGAAAAAAGATTGAAAAAAAAAAACGTATACACATATTTTTTTAAAAATGGAGGTGTCATTCATGTGCACCACACAAACGAATAAGTAAACAAAAAAAACCTGGCTTCTTTGAGGCGTTCAAAAAATCATCGTCAAATCCCAAATAAGAACGCAGCAAATTGGCTCTCAATCCCTTTGGCGGTTCATTGGTCATTTTGATCCCATTTTGTAAAATGCTGACAGGGAACTTTGGAGTCGGCATGCTCGTGAGCCACAACCGGAAGGAAGGGTGCACTTCGGCAGAGTTGGTTTGCAACTCTTCGCAGATCTTTTCTAATTTGGGCAACCATGAGGTGCACAAGTGACAATTTTGTAAAACCACCCATCCACCGTTTTCTTTGGCCTGCGAAATGTATTTTTCCGCAATGGGTCCTTGTCCCATGCCCAACGAAATAGACAGCATTTTTTCTTGTTCGTTGTGAACTTTTGCAAACGCGGAAAGTTCCTCGTAAGGGTCCGCCCCACTTGATAAAATGAATATCAACGGAGAAAATGATTTGGAAATGTCGTAAGAACCTTGCAAGTCAAATGGTGGTGGCTCGATAAATATTTGCCCCAAATGTTTGCTGATAAATGCTTGTAAGGCAATGTTCATTTTGTCAGGACGCAACGTTCTCACCACAATCAACTTTTGAAAATCGTTCAATTTTTTATCCCATTCTCCAGGCAACGACTCCTCATGTGGAACTGACGCGTTGTAATAGCGCTGCATTACTTTCGTGTTTTTCACAAATGCGTCCACAAATCCATTGAACACTGCCAAGTTTTCCAGTGCCAACACTTTTCTCCAAACGTTGTCATCCAACCAACCATTGCTTGGGTTGCTCACCATAGTATTCGGTATATGTCCTACTTGAACCAAGAAGCGATATTCTTCTGCTGATATTTTCTTTTCGGACTTTTACATTCATTCAAACACACATATAGCGGTATACGTAAAGGTATACACAAATGTGCAAGGAGCGAAGAATGGAGGGTTCAAATATTATATATGTATGCATATAAGAAGGGACTACAAAACTTGAAGGATTTTCACTGTCAGCAAAAACGAAAATAGCAGTTTGTGCTTTTCGAACAAAGAGCGGCAAACATTACGATAGAGTGACAACGTGAAGTAGTCATTGATGTGTTGCAGTCTCTTGTGCAATTCATTGGAAGGAGTGGCATTTTCAATGCCATTTTCAAATAAGGAGAAAAACCATTGCAATGAAAACTGGTACATTGGGTCAATGGGTGCCAAGTCGGACACACAAAAATATAACACACTCGCACGATAAGCAACTGGTAAATAACCACTTCGGGCACTGTCAATTTCATTTTCCACTTTTTCTTGCTCTTTCACTTGAACATTTATTTCTTGCGACTTTTTTTAAAAAAAAAATGTATAAATTATTCTTTTATGTGCACGTCAAAAGTAAAACAAAATAAAGTTCATATTGACCCCCTTTTTTTTTTTGCTTGGGAATGATTGTGAAAATCCTTACCGTCTTTTTAGACTCGGATAAAAAACAGATTAAATTTTCATCGTCCAAGATATCTCCTTTGGCTTCCTTCAATAGCTGCAAAATCTTTGTTTCAATTTCTTGTAGTTGCTTTTTCATTGCAGCGCTGCTGACCACCAACTCGTTTTTTTTGATCTCCAACTGTGGAGCCTCCTTGGCCACCACCAGTCCCAACATTTGATCCTGTAGTCCGACAGGTGTCACTGTGAAGTTCAACAGTGTCACTTTGACTTGCAATTCCGGCGGGTAATGTGGATTTGGCAGCTTTGTCGTCATCAGCAATTTGAAGCTGTTGTTGTAATGAATCGTGTTGTCGCCAAGTTTGATGTACTGCTCTCCTTTCAATGAAAACACTGCTCTTTGCAAAATTGGCTCCAATTGCGGATCCAACGTCTTTTTTTGTGTAACAAAAAAAGAAGAAAAGATAGTATAAAGTCTTTTGAAACAAAAAAAACATATATACGTATACTAATATAGTATACGTAATATTAAACATTATTATAGAAATGAAAAACAAAAGAAATAAACTTCAAGAACATTTTCAATGATAACCCATTTTCCAAAACGAATTCCATTTTCTAAGGCTCTGGTTAGTAGTTTGCCGTCAGTCATTTTGACGACGTCAAACCCGTTGGTGGCATCCTCTTGCGCCAATTTCTTAATGAACCGGTTGGCCTGTCCTTGTGGGTCGATCATTAACGGCCAGCGATCGGCACTGTTCATGATAATTCCGTTTTCAATCGACAAGCTGTCAGTCGGCAGCCCGCATATCGTCCACTGTCGAATCTGCACCGGTTTAGCAAGCGTGCTCACAATATCGCACTTCTCTGTATGTTCCATCTATTCGATCAACATCCAAAAAATACGTATGCGTAATACGTATAATTGTCAACGACATTTGTGTTTATATTTACACTTGTACATACATGCACGTATACATATACACATATATATATATGTATATAAATGCAAAAACTTGAAGTGATAGTAATTGATTTCTCCAAAGATCATACAACTCGGTACGAAAATCGCTGGTAAAGGCTCCCAAGTATGCAATGGCTCCAGAAGTGATGGAAACGTCACCGGTGACATTTTGCAGCTTGATATCCAAAAGCGAAACGTTCTGGCTCCATCTTGTGCGTTCGCCTCCCAAGCCTCCAATCAAGCGTTCTGCTCTTTCCAGTTTGATGCTGCACATATCGACCTCCCTGGCCAGACGCTCTTTTTCTTGGACAGCCTGTTCGTATTTGGTCTGCAGGTCCGTCAGACGGTCCATGACTGCTCGCAATCTGCTCTTGGCTTCGGACAGCTGCGTTTGCACGACCTCCAAAGTTTTGGTGGCGTCGTGCAGCCTTGCACGTTTGGGCTCCACCTCTTTGGCGACGTGGTAATACGTATGCATGGCGTGCGCCCACATGCAAATGGCCTTGCATGCTTTGGAGGCCTTTTCAATCTCGGTGACAGTGAAGGAGGGGTCCTCTATAAATGGAGTCAGGGTTTCGATCAACTTTTCATTGAGCGAGTCTTTGTCAAATTCCACAAGCGTTTGCAGTAACTTTTTCGGATCCGCCAGCAATTTCTTTTGAGCAGCTTCCCAGTAATCGTCCACTTTTTTGGTAGGATTGCCAATGTCTTTCTTTTTTACTGGAGACACGCCAAGCACAATACAGGCCACCTCCATCGTGAGACGTACCCCTGCCGGAGGATTGCGAAACGCTCTCACTTCGTCAATGTCGGCCTTCTTCAAATCCTGCAAACAGGTCGTGGCTGTGTGTAACGCAGGCAACGCCTTGGCCAAGTCCGTTTCGGCGTCGCGCTTAATGTCCTCGCATTCTTGCGCTTTTGCACTTGCCTCTCTTTCTTGCTTGCTTACTATCTCCTCTTCCTTCGCTGCAGACTCCCGGTCGGTATGGATTTTCACCATCATATCCTCCACCTCTTCCTGCGTCTTTTTCAGCACCGGCTGCATGTCGCGCAGCTTCACTTGCAATTGCGCGACGTCATGTGCAGCTTGGTCCAATCTTTTTTTTTAAAAAAAAAAATGGAGGGTGTTAATAATATTAATAATCAAATAGGATAATATGTTATATTATTATTTTTTTTTTATTTTTTTTATTTTCTTAAGTTTGTAAAGTTTACTTACTTTTCAACACCATTTGCAAACTTGTCCCTTTCGTCTTTGACCTCCGACTTTTTCACTTTGAGCAGCGACTTGAATGTCGACAGCAACTCCAGATACGATGTCGGCGTGACGTAATTGTGCCGCCCAAGCGTTTGTGCAAACACCTTCGACTTTTCCTCCACGCTTTGGTGGACGTATACAAACATCTTCACCACTCGCTCCACTCCATCTGCTAACATTGCAGATTGCTCACTCAGCTTTCTTTGTGCCACCGCACGCAGAGCATCCGCAGGCCATGGTCTTGTTATTTCATGTTTTTGTCGATATTGCATAATTATTAAAAAATATATGTATATACATATATACATATATATATTCTGAGATGACTCTTTTTTGGAAAAATATATATTTTAACTTAAACCAATCTATCGTACAACAATTGACCAAGGCAGGGAACATTCGCAGTCGCGTTCGAAACTTTTCACCCATTGGACTCATACAAATGACCAAATGCAAATTGGCTTTGACGCGAGTGATGAACTGTCCATGAATGTTTAATTTGGAGGGCTCCACTTTTTTTTTGAGGCACTCCATTTTGCACGTCTCCGTAATCTTGTCGTATTCTTCTTTGCTCCACAGTCCAGGGATGTCGCCACTGTTTAGGATATTATTCAAATCTTCCAAAAACGATTCTGCCACGATTTGGTTATCAGTGAACAAAAATACAGTGGGCTTTTCATCGATCCCTGACTGCAACAGCACCTTTTTGACGTCCTCCCGCCACTCATTCTTCCCGTAATTTTTGGAGATTTCAATTTGGAACAAATGATAGCCACTCACGAACGCAGCAAGCCTGGTCAAAGATTGACGTCCGGAGCCACCTACGCCAAGCAGCAGAGCATTCCCTTGGGGCAAGGATAGCACCCTCGTAATTCTGGAAATGTGTTCGAGCGCGTCGGCAAAGAGTACCAAATTCATCGGCAACGAGGATCCAATATCGTTGTTGTATTCGTCCAACAGCTCTTGCGCTGTCCGCTCCAACTTTTTCATATCCGTCACCTGTTGGTATTCGCGTTCTTCCGATGACGAGGATGACACTCCATCGACAAAGTTGATGAACATTAACCTCACAGTGTCCTCCACAATCAAATCTTCCCACTTTTTGCTAAAGTGTTGCGTCATCTTCTCACTCAGCAGTTGATCGAACCACGCTCTATCTTTGTCGTTTGTCAGTCGGTCTTGGAACACTCGACGATTCTCATGGACCCACAGGCGTATCATCGCCTCCATGTCTGGGATTTGTCTCGGCTTGCAAAACAGTAGTCCCTTTAAATATACATATATATACATATATATGTATATATGTATACGTATTTTGAAATGAACCAACCAAAAAAAAAAAAAAAAAATTTGAAAAGTTGTTTACAAAACTTGGTGGACATTGCTAAGGTCTCTTAAGTTGAAGGTGTAATGTGATTTGCTCGGCGTCGGCAATAAGGAGTCGCACACACTGAAATATACTTCGATAGTGGCCTTCACGATGGTGGCAATGGCGGCCTGAATGGACTCGTGGAAGTTCGCCATCTTGCAAGTGAGAATGGTATCGAAGATACTAAACAGACTCTCAAACGACAAATCAGTGTTTGCGATTTGGTTAAAGTGGCGCAGCAACCTCGGCGAAATGGAGTTACGTCCCCCTCCAGGGGGGCCCATAGCTCCGAGCACGACCATATCCACGACCTCGCAAAACGTATACGTCGGCAATCGTTTCCACCAGCCCACGTGATCCAGCCACTGGCGCAGGAACTCGATCGGCGGTTGGGCGCCAAAGATCTCCGGTTGCGGCATGTTCAAGTCATCGACGAATAAAAAGCAGCGCGTTCCCAAAGGCGGTCCATACACACGCTGTCGTCGCTTCGTGTCCAAGCGTTCCTCGAGCACGCTCTGCAGTTGTCGAGCTGTGGTAGCGGCGCTAAAGACAACGGCCAAAGGTTGATATTTTTTGGTGTCGCAGCTGCGAAGATACTTATGCACGTTGACAGTCTTGCCGGTGCCGGTATTGCCTGTAAATAAAACATGAAAATCTTTTTTCACGAGCAAGTCCAGCCAATACGTATTGCGGACCAAGTCTTTGGTTGGCACGATCATCTCTGCAAACGCGGTGGTGGGCTCGAACGTGCGTACGTGCTGTTGCTGCATGTTCATCCAGGGTACCCACGTGCACGTCTTCAAGTCGAACATGCAGTCGTACACCGTTCCGGAGTCGGGCATGTTGCTAAAGCACTTTAGTCTTCGACACTCGCTATTTGCACGCAGGAATCGATCGAATTCATTGCGTCCTTTTTCGTTGGTCGTGGCACCGACCGACCATATCAGCGCAAACACAAATACGTTCGCGGCGTTGTCGATTATCGCAGCAATACGCTGTTCCAACGATTTGTCGTTGTCACTGTCATCATTACTACTATTGTTATCATTGCTGTGGTTGTCACTGCCGACGTCGTTGAGTGACACATTATTTTGCACCCATGGCAAAAGTAAGCAGTCGATGATCTTCATTAGACTACGTACCAAGTTGTTGTTGACACTGGGAACAGGCTCCGCGCAATTGGCTCGGACAAAGTGGATTGCAGGCTCCAACAATGCATCAAAGATCTGTGTAAAGAGTGTCTTCATC
>ASPP01003828.1:0-10339 GCA_000512085.1 Reticulomyxa filosa
ATTAACTTGTATATTTCCATTTACTTGTATAATCATAAATTATTAAATAAGTCTTTCTTTATTTCAAATATATATCATCATCATGTAAATCATTTATAATAATTTTTTTCGATTCAATTGTATTTAGTTCAGTCTTTTTGCGTTAGACATCAATTTTTACAAGCTTTTTTATTTTATTGTTGCTTAGTTTTACTACTATTATCACATGATACTTTCAAAAACGTTACTACATCAAATCCACAACCTTTTTCACAACTAACAAAAAAATAATATGTACATGCGTATAAGCAATTATTTCATCGTCAGATTATATTGCAGTTAATTGCCAGCAGACTGGAACAATCTTTCGAATAATTGATCATGACATGCGAATTATCGACTTTAATCATAGCTTTTGCACGAGTCGTCAGATCGTTGTTTCGTACTAGTTTGAAGTCTGAACACATCGCAATTAATGTTTGTGTTCATGTCTTCTCGCTTTTGTTCAGATGTATTGTCGACATTTCACCACTAACTGAGTCTTCTTTTCTTTTGCTAGTGTGTCAATTTTTTTCCAACAGTCTTTTAAAAAATGTCCATCTCCTTCGAAGCAATGTCAGTAATAGCTTTTCTTGCAACAATCAAGACAAGGTGGTGTAGGACAAGTCCATACTATAAATACTTGAACACAAATGGAACTGAGTAATTTTCAGTATGTTAAACTTTCTCAACTAACTACTTCTTACTTCCTTGCTTTTCTTACTTTCCTTTTTGTCATTTTGATTTATTATTTAGTTTACTTTGTTTTACTGAAAGTCACTATCATTTGAGTAAAACCTTTTCGTATTACATTTAGTGTAGCTCTTCACAGTAGATTCCCCACAGTGGGCTCAAATAGCTTGGACGGAAGAACGGCTCGGAGTAGCGCTGATAGTGAAATCTTTGTGAATTAAATCATAAACTAAGTACATTGTAGATTCATTACGACAATTAAAATATTTTTTTCTCTGATGAAAGATATGTTCGCTATTAGTCTGTCAAAAAAAATTTGTCTTTGGAGATGTCTTCAAAAGATACTTGTACGTGATCATCCACCGACAAAGAAAAAATCTATTGATAACGACCACAAGAAGAAAGTGGAGACATACAAAAAGAATATTTCAAATTGTTCTTTTTTAAAATAAGATAGTTTTTATTCTTTCCGACGACGCAACATGAAAATTGTTGTGACATGTCATAAGCACAAGTTTGAAAATCAAGTCAACAACAAGGGCACAAAAAAAAAAGCGTTAAAAAAAAAGGACGGCATTTTGGCTCTCGCAAAATCACAGTATCATATCCGTGGCCCTGGGATCATTTTTGGCAGTTTCGTGTGACTATAAGTTGTATTTTGTTACCAAAAAAATAAATTAAAATGAATGAAAACAACAAGAAAAAAAGAAACAATACAGAAAGAAGAAATGTAACAAACTTGAAATTCGACACTATTTGCGCGGGAAAATTCTTTGAATTGTTGGCCCAAGCTACGAACAATTTTTTCATTTCTGGCCTCTTTAATCCACAACGACAGTTTGCCTTTGTTTTTGTCACGCATTGATACAACCAAACCACAAATGTCGTCGGATTCATCAAAATTATGTCCAATTATTTTCAGGACAGTGTGGTACCTTACATTTTTTAAAAAAAGTTTTTTTATCCAATGTTTTTGCGGCGATGCGAGCTTATTTTATTTATCCCACAGAAAAAAGGCGAGAAAGAGATCAACATACACACTCTTACCAAGCTTGGTCAATTTGCTGATAAGTAATTTTTTTTCAAATCGAAAAATCCAACATCCTCCATGAGCGTTGAATTGGTCTTCCCATTCCGGTTTAACGTTGCCCTTGAACAGATGATAGTCACTTCCCGCCTCCAACTGCGAAGGCGGCAAGATATTATTGAATAAGCGCCAAAAATCTGCAACAGTTGCAAAATGTCCAATGATATTCACTTTTTTATCTTTCCAATTTGGGGACGGAGCATTATGCCACAGTGTCCATTTGTACTGCAACGGAAGCTGAGGAAGCTGTTTTGCTTTTGATTCTTCTTGTTTTGTTGTTGAAACATTTTTCATTGCTGCCATCTCTACAAAATAAAGAAAATGAAAGCTCGATAATCAATATTTGTGATTAAACATACAAAAGTAATTCCAATACACAGCCCCTTGCCTTTGTTCGGGACAAACAGTTGAAAAAACATTGGCGAGTAACAAGATTGAGGCCGGAATAGTACAAAAAACTGAAAACTAGCAAAAATGACATCGACTGCTGACATAAAAATTAGATCTATGTCGTTAGCTAGAGTAATTGATCGAAACAGTTACAGAAAGCGACACTCAGTGTAGCGAAATGCAATGACACTGGTCATGCATTAACAAATCGCTGAAAGTAATATTTGATGTACTTGTATTGACCCCTACCAAATTCACAAATTTATTCCAAAACCAACCACCAAAAAAACAAGGCAAACCAAAAAAAACATTAGTCTGAACAACCGTCATTACAACCATTGCAGTTGCTATCTCCGAATCCATCAAATCGCTTCATGCCGTAAAACTTTTCAAATTCTGGAAAAGGTTTATAGCCATAGGTATCAACCAGTAGACCACGGTTGTACCAAGCTGACAAAAAGGTGGCATATGCCCTGTAAACACAAACACATTTGTTATCATATAAACATAGTTGAGCCAAAACGTAGTCCTTTTTTTTTTTTTAAAAAAAAAGCAAGATCATTTAAATGATCAAAAACAATATACAGAGTGCATGATAAAGACATACCAAGTTAAGTCTGTGGCACCGATTTCATTTCCAGTAGTCTCACAAATTTGCTCTGTCATTCTACAGGAACAAGGACTGACGTGGTAGTGAATTCGTGTCTTTACAACCCCGACATACACAACAGCACAAATATATTTCAGAGAAAGTTATGTGGCAACAACATAAGTTTTGTTTGAATTGACACAAATTTGAACTATGAAAAATAGAAAACACCCACACTAACTAAAACAGACAAACTACGTTGAGTACAAACCAGCATATTGTCGCCTGATTGTGTAAGGGATCTCACGGTGTATTCAGTAGCTTCGCGTCTGTCTTCGTCAGACATATCCGACCAGCGATCTGCAAATTTCAAAACTTCAGCGGCAATATGTGGCATATCAAAACTGAAATGTTTTGCGTATAAGCGCAATTTCTCAGGATTGATCAGCTGTTTCCAACGACTGCCCTCTCGCAGCCCTTTCGCAAGTTCCATTCCGTTCAAATAGTACAAACTCGCAAATGCATTCGTGCTCAAAATCCATGCATGACCTTACATGGAAAAAAAAAACAAAAAACTTAATTACATTCTTTTCAATACAACACATCACAAATCAAATACATTTTTTTTTTTTAAAAATCTCATCTCTGACAATTCTATTATCACTCACCTGCATCTCCTCCATTGCTTGCGCAGCCACTGTATTTGTCGTACGCATATCTAGCGATTAACGTTCCAGGAATGCCATCATTATCGTCTTGTGTGTTGATTGGAAAGTTCTATCAAATAGAAAACAAATTCAATGAACGTATACCCACAAATGACAACCAAAAAAAAAAAAAAAAAAAAGCACACACATCCGCAGCCCATTGTCGGGTTTGCGCGGCAGTGTTCAAAATGGCAGAATTGGTTGGACCAAATAAATCTCCAGTGTCACCATAAATACTACCCAAAATAACTGCAGAATCCCATGTTCTCTCATTGCTTTGAATGACCAAGTTTGAGCTTGGTTGGTAGAATTGTTGGGTGATACTGGAATTCAAGGTTGCAATGGTTTGTTCATAACTTTGCGCAATTTCGTTGAATCCTAACATTTTGGCTAATTTGGCACCTTCGTATAAACCTTTGCGCTGCAACATTGACGTGAAAAACGTCATTGCTTGGTACTCTTCCCAGCAATCGCAGGTTGCAGAACTCGTCGCAACTGATTGGACGTATTCCAAATCTGTTGGAATTAAGCCTATGCCAAGACCCGAGACCAACACAAATTAAAAACTATTGGTTTGATATATGTTTGAGTGTAAAAAAAAAACAAAACAAAACAAACAAACAAATTGCAAACACCTTACCAGTTGGGCCTTCTCCGTTGTAATAAAAGCACCAGGGCAGATTACTTGGATTGGGATTAACTGGACTCCAACAACATCCATTGCTCAAGCACTCTTCCTCTGTTATTCCATAGTACCCGCAGTCCGTTCTTGAACCGCCTGGGTTGCACGAACCCGAGTTGCTCGTGTTTCCGAACAAATATGTGGTGACATAGCTCGATCGACCATTTTGCAACCCTAAAGAGATCAACCCCCATAAAAGGGTCAGAACAAAATGAGGATAATTTTAAGACCAAAAAAAAAAAAAAAAAGGTGAGGAACATAAAAGTGCGCAATGTCAACATTTTTTTCGCCTCCAACAACAAAAAAAAAAATAAGTACGTAACCCCATTGTCCATACAATGACAACACAAACGCTCTAATCCCAGGACCATCGTCTAAAAATAAATCACATTTTTTTTTTTTTTTTTTTGTTTGCATGTCATTGCTGTTGTTAAGAATATGTAAAATCTATCGATTTTAAAAATAATAAAAAAAAAAAAAAAAAGCGTCTATTTATTTTACTTTGCGGTCTGCACCTGTGTTTATTTTATCAAAATATACACACACAAATTAGATTTGTTTTTGTCTCTTAGTCTTTTATTTGTGAAATGCTCAGATCAGCGCAAATGAAGAAGAAACAATATATATTATTTACCATCCTTGATCATATGGGGTCCCTTTGATATACCATTTGGGCTCTCCTCTAACGTCATAGCCATTTGGATCCGTGACCGATTGTGCGTTTGCGACCCATTTCGCATAACTTTGGAAATAAGGGTCAAATATAGATGAACTGGTTGTGTCAATCAGCACGCGCATTGTCAACCCTCCATCTCTCATCCAATGATAATAATAATCTGGATTTGAGTTTGATGTGCCTGCAATTATCGCTCCTTCATAGCCACCACTGATATTGATATTACTTGTGAAATATCCTTTTTTTTATTTTATTATTATTTGTTATGTTATTTTGTTTTGGAGTGGGTATGTCGTTTTTGCGTATTGTGTTCTCGTGCGTTTTACCAAAGATTTCGTTCACTTCTGCTTGAGAAAATGGAGCAGTTTGGGAAAACGCTAAGCAGGCAAGAGTGCTCCATCCTATCAAAAGTTTTGACTTCATTGGCAAGATTAAAGAAAATTGATGAAGTGCCTTTGTAGAGAATGAGATCCCCCAAACAATACACCAAAAAACTTTACCTTTTTGGTGTTCATTTGTCCAAGTGTTCCTGCGTAATTAAATATAAGCTCATCAAGTGCAGCAATGTCATAACTTTGCTTTTGTCCAATTGTCGCAGTTGTCAAAGATTGAAAATTTTGCTTACTAATGAAATATGCAGTAACATAAGAAAATCTCTGTTGCTAGATAACAAAATTTTTTTAATTATGGTTTAAATTTTTCAGAAAGTACATTTCAAATTGGTGAAAGATATATTACGAGTAAAAGCATTGAATTGACTATCTTATCAATTGAAGAAAAAAGGACAGTGTCAACCTTGCAAAAATCCAAATGAAAAAGTTTTCAATGTTGGAGTAAAGATTTCGAACAATGTTGGTTGCAAATAACAACAATAAAAAACAAAGTTAAGACGAAAAAAAAAAAGAAAAATCGGGAAGAGCAGGAACCAACAGGAATGAAAGACGGGAATTTACATAAAGATAGCAAGATAAATTGAAACATGTCCACGAGTAAGGAGGCGATAATGAAATTAAAAGATAAGAGTTTAACGAGGTGGAACATAATTGAGAGAATATTGTCGAAATGATTCAGTATAAACGAAACGTTGATATGAGTCCGATTCCATCAAATCGTATAAGGAGCAAACAACAGGATCAAAAATAGAGGACAGCTCTTGTTCACTTTTAGTTTTAATATTGTCCCATTTGCAATTTTCAATACAGTTATGTCGGACGTCATAAGGCAAGTTTAATTCATACAAAGAGCCTTGTTTGACATAGCGTTCTATCAAAACATTGATCTGTGTAGAAATGTGTAAGTCGTCATTGTAAACAATTGCTGACTGTGGCAGCAAATTGCTTAGGACATATTTCTTATGAAATTTGCAGCTGTCAGGATTAAGACGGCAATATTTATGGTGGAATTGACACATTTCCAAATACGCCAAAAGTCCTTCGGAGGCGAACTCTAGATAAATTGGGAGAAAGAAAGGAAAAAAAAAAAAAAAGGAGGCATATATATATATAAATATATATAATTATGTGCACATGGTGCATATTAAAAAAAAAAAAAAACAGAGCAGAAAAGGGAAAAAAAAGTCGACCAGAAAACAAATGCTCCATAAACAAATCGAAGCCGATTTTATCAGCCAAGAGACGAAGTAAGCGTATTGAATGTGACTTTTTGTGACTTGTGGGCTTGGTTGGAGTTTCGCCTTGCCAAGATTGGGAACGTTGTCTCAACAGATCAGCTCCTGCAATGATATCGACCGCAGCCAATTCCATGGTGCTGTCCTGCAATGGCGTGCCTTTATTTTCAGTTGGATTTTGCTGAAACACAGGACCGTGATAGCTGTTGGCATTGTCGATTGAATCTTTGATGGTCATCTTGTCTACGTCGGTCATGGAAGCCCCAGCAATTGAAATGGCAAAATGTGTGAGCGTATCGTCCTTATCATTGCGTGAGGTGTGCTGGGCTGCATGAGGGCCCAGTGACGGAGACCTCAAATGGCCAGCCTTTTGCTCATGTGTAGATAAGTACGTACTTAAATGTTTCTCTTTGCTCGTCAGTGATTGGCTGAGGCGTTTTTTGAATTGCGCACTTTGCTTCGATAGCGACATCGGAGTATCAGCATCACCATCGCCACGGCAGGACGGACAGCATTGCATGTTCACATAATTCGCGTTTGTATATAATGCAAATGCGGTTACATTCATTCCAAATGTCCATCCGATCAATGCTTTTTTTTTTTGATTAAAAAAAAAATTATATAAGTATGTGTGTATTTATTAAACACAACATTAACATTAAAAAAAAAAAAGCACAAAACATAATAACAACGGACGAAGCCACCACATAAAAAAACCCAATCGAAGGAGGACCATCCAAATAAAAAAAATGACAACAAAGCAGCATATGGACAGCAGTACAGCTATCATTTCTTTTCGGACGTTAAAGATATCTCGATACGCTGGCAAATGTTTCCACAAAGCCAACAATACCATCAGTTTGATTGTTGCCAACAATACCGAAAACGCCGATGGAATTACGTAATCTTTTCCACTTGAAAACAATACCGTCAGCGACCTTGCGTGTGATTTTGTGGTGTCATTATTTTTTTTTTTTTTTAGAAACGCATGTGTATACTTTCCTTTTTTTTTTGTTTGAATTGCTAGTGCTGGAAAAAAATTTTATTATCATTCACAAAACGAAGATGTGTACAACAAAAATTGAATCACACAACAACAAAACAAAACAAAACAAAACAAACAACTTAACACCAAAATCACAGATTCAATACAACAAATCGGTAATACGACTCGGTAAAAAATGTATGAAAAATTTCCTAAAGTATGACGGTACTTGATGATCCACGTTTGATTAACGGTCTGTGGATTTATCAATTGCTTCCATTCTTCACGTAAGGCATGGACAGATAGCCGTATTTGGTAGTAACCAAAATAGAAATGTGTTACCAGTAATGTCAATCCCGGTTGCGCGCCGCTTATCGTTATGTAACGTATTATTGTCAGCCATTTTGATACTTCTTTTGACCAGTCATTACAATAGCTCAACACTAGTAACGATTGCTATGCAGCACATTTAAATGCATATATTATTATACATGTATACATATATATTAGTGTATACAACAAATTCAATTTTCTTTTACAAATGATTGAGCCCATTAATAGCAAAGATATTTTTTTTAGCAAATTTTTGGGGTATCTTGCACACTGTTTGCAAAAAAAAATATAATAACAATATCAATGAAATGTGACTCTGCGCTCAGATTTGTGCATGATTTACTTTTCTTCTCTTTGTGTGGTTCTGTTGTTTAGTGCTTCAAAACTTGAAGGAGAAACATTGTGCAAACGAATATGATGCAATACACTAGTGTCCCATGTCGTGCTCTTACAGGCGGAGAATATCTATTTTTGTAAAAGAGTACTGTGTAGAATAGCATTGAAGGAAACAAAATAATCCAAAATAAAAGCAACAAGGCTATTCCGATTGTCAATCTGGACACAAGAGCCATCTCTTTTTTCTTCCCTTTAGAACCGGATTCAAAAGGGCTTTGTTCACAGAAAAAAACGAAATTTTCCTTATTTTGAAAACAACGACAAGTCAAAAAGTATGGACAATTCCAAATAAATGATATGAAAATTGTTTTTTTGCAAGATGGATCGTATGTTTGGATGTCTAAATTAAAGGCTGAGATTAAAACAAAGATAAAACAGAACAACAACATTTCATGACACATCCCAATAAACATTATTCTTTCTCACCAGTCGATGGTGGCGCTTTTTCAGCAAACCAACTGATCTTGTCAGCAATCAACTTTGTGAATGTTTTGGTAAATAATCTCTGTGAGTTCTGCAAATATTCCGCACAAAAGGAGTTTTGCTTTGCCAAATCATCAATAAAGCGGCAACAGGCTTGGAATTCATCGGGAGGTTGAGATTTAGAGGCCCAACTTTCCAACAGGACTAATATTTGTGATAGAAATTTGTCAACACGCCCGGTACTGTACATGTAAACACCGTATGCGTCATTAAGAAATTTGAAATCTTTCAAATTTAGAAAATCACGAACAATAGGAAAAAAGGATGGATATTGCGATTCTGATGTCTATAATAAGTAAACAAAACAAGTCAAAATGGGATTATGTTAAAATGATAATAAAAACAACAAAAAATGAAATAAAAACGAAACGCTTTTCAATTGTTTTATAAACAATTCAACACATTTGTCACTGTATTCTGGATTCATCCATGATAAATGATATATAATTCGGGACATGGCCCGGGCATTGTGTTTCCACAAACGGATGAACACGCCAAGATCGAGTAATGCTTTTTCTTCGGAAGATGGCAATTTTAACAGCATATTGGAATGTGGAATGGCCGTTTCTGGTAAATTGGGAACGAATGGTTGATATCCAACGGAATCGCACATGTAACGATTAGGTAATTCGGACAAGTTGGTTGTTCTCTTCTCCGCCATTGCATTTTCATTTTTAGCATTCTCTTCAATCTCTTGTCGAAGCTTCGAAGGAACACAAGAGCACACGATTATGGATAGCATGTTGGCCATTTCAGAGCAGTGTAGATCGCTGTTGGTTTTCTGTTTGGAATTGAAAGATAGTTCATCCTTCAAACACTATATGCGCAGTAGAAGAACAAGCACGTTGGTTAATTCAATCGATCTCCAAACTCGTTATATATATGAGTGTCTAAAAAAAAAAAAAAAAAAAAAAAAGAGTTACCAGTTGTTTGGCTATCAAAAGTTTTTTCTTGTTGAGGAAACGAGAACACTCCGTGATCCACTTTCTGTCAAGCAATAACTGTATTTCAGGACATCCCAGCTCGACAAACTTTCTAAAAAACGACCAGTACTGGTCATATTGCTTCCGATAATGATGGGCGATGACCAGTAACTTACATAATTGATCCAACACTTGCACCACAATTGAACGACTTTCAAAGTAGGTCAACTGTGGATTTGGAATGTCTTTTTCGATGTCTGAATTCGAACGCTCTTTATTTTCACTGTTATCACTGTTGTTGTTGTTGTTGTTATTCTTGTTACCGTTGTTGCCATTGTTCTTATTGTTGTTGCAGTTACGGTTGGAAGAAACAGGAATGCAATAGACATTGTCAGTTTGACGATGAATGGATGCATTTAACTTGGCTAATTCGCTACTTTTTGCTGTCTGCTTCTTTGTTTGTTCGATATTCGCTATCGACGCTTTCGAAGCGATGCCTTCGTCTGCCGTGTGACACGTCTGCTGTGATTTACTTCCGTCGCTGGTACAGCCTTCTCCTGTTTTTTCTTCCATCTCACAATCCGTATCTCCAGTTTCACATTCTTTGCGAATGTAATACAAAGGTCTCTCAATCTTTTGTACTGCTTGCATTGCCGAGATTATCAAATCGACAATATGACAACGAACACTGGAAGAATGGCATTTCAACAAATAGCTATTCCAATGCTTTTTGCATATATGTGTATGTGT
>ASPP01003834.1:0-12329 GCA_000512085.1 Reticulomyxa filosa
GTTGTTGTGATTGGTTGTATTACTGTTATCGACATCTTCAGATGGCGGCGGAGGCAGACCAGTAAAAAGAGAAAGAGAAGGAGGATGAGGAGGTGGTGAGGATGTGGTGACATCAAGCTCATTGACAGCACGATCTTGAATGGAATTCGCATTGTGAAAAAGCTGCACGCGATAGGCACCAATATGATGGTGTGGAATCGTATATTGGTCCGCCAAAGACAAAGACAACCTGACGCCATTGGCGACGGACCCGTCCTCGATGAGGACAAACTCAGGAGGGCCTCGTGTCAATGCCAATGTGTGATCGCCTTTTGCACTGCGTCCAAGGTCGTGCATCGCCGTGGACGACGACGACGATGATGATGATGATGATGATGATGATGATGTGACCTTGGATGGTAGTTGGTTGCTTCGACTTTGTGCGTCCAACTGCGGCTTCTTCTTCGACTGCAGGCGTGGAGACTCCTTCAAAATGGCCGAATGTCCTCCTTTCACGTGCTTGGGTTTCGCAGCATCTTTGTCCACTGCGTGTGTCGATTGACGATTGTACGAGCCGTGCTTCTTGTGGCTCGTCCTTGGTCGAGGACGAGACTTTGGTCCAGGTGGAGGTGGTTTGTTTTGTTTCATTGCTTTCATTCTCTTCATTCCCCTCATTTCCTTCATTTCATTCATTTCCTTGTCGTCAGTGTCGGTATCAGTATCCACCCTTGCTACATGCGCACTTGCTTCGTTGAGATCGTCGCCGAGATGTAACGGCGGCGCGACCAGCATCACCATTTCCATTTCGTTTGGATCAAGCAAAGGCGGAGGGGAAGCCAGCAAAGAGGGAAGAGGCGGCGCTGGAGGACTACTTATATCATCCAAGGAAGGTATTATTGGACTATCATTGTCACTGGGCTTTGTCATTCTTTCTTCTCCTTCTGCTCCTTCTGCTTCTTCTTCTTCTTCTTCTTCTTCTTTTTCTTCTTTTTCTTCTTCTCCTTCTTCTCCTTCTCTTTCTTTTCCTTTTTTTCAGTGATCTTTCTTTTGCTCGACAAACGGCGCTGGATGCCCGCTGGAACAACGCCATTTGAAGTTGTCGGTCTTCGCGTCGGCGGAACAGATTGAACCACATCGAGAGAAGATGAGCTCATATCGAGTAGGTCCGGTGGCAGTCCAAATACACTGGTATCGATTGCTGGAATGCTTGGGCTCGCCCATTCGCGAAAGTCTTCTTGTTGTTGTCGATTTGCAGACTTGCGTTCATTGGCGTGTGCATGTGCATGTGTGTTTGCATTGGTATTTATATTTGCATTTATATTTGAATTTATATTTGAATTTATATTTGCATTTGTATTTGTGCTTGGGCTTGTGACGATCATTTTTGTATGCGACTTGTGCATCCTTTTTTCGAGCGAAGGCACGTCGACCACTGTTGTCTTTCGAGATGGTGTCATTTCGTGCTTGGACGGAGAAAGACTTGAGTCGTCAAAGAACAGCACGGGTGTGGGGATCGACACCGACAACTCGTCATTGCCGGATGAAGACAACGCCATTGTACTGCGATAGTGATCCAACACCGCATAGTGCTGTTGCTGGTACATTGCATCCGTTGTCGTGGTCCTCGCTGTTGTCGTCACATTCGTCGTTATGTCATCCCCTATGTCTGAGGCTTTGCTCAATGTCGCACGATATTTATCAACATTCTCATTACTATTATTATTATTATTATTATTATTATTATTATTATTGCTATTATTGTTCTTGCTGTTGTTGTAGTTTTTATTATTACTATTGGTATTATTGTCCACTTTGTTCCCTTTCTTTTGCTCCTTTGTTGCTTTCTTATCTGTTTGTTTGTTTTTGTGAATAAGGAGGGGAGGTAAGCATAGATATAGACTTCTCCTGTTTGACCATGCCTCTTGTTAAATAACAAGGAAAAGAAACGAACATATACACCCATGGGAGGAAAAAAAAAAAAGTGAGGACACAAAAGCGCTTTGCAGCTGTTTCAAAACCCCAACTCAGATATTGGTATTGGTATTCATCTCCTTTTGCTCCATGTCCGTTGCTAGGATTACTCTCCTTATTCTTGTGTGCTGGCGCGTGTGATGTACTTGCCGGACTATTGTTGCGGCTATTTTTTGTCTTGCCTCTAGGCGGTGGAGGTCGTTGAGCAGTTGCCATTGGCGCTTATATTTATTTATATTGGCTGTGTGGTTCAATCAGGTCGCGGTATTGATAGTGGTTCCCGAAAACGATTATTCACACCAGCAATTTCAAACCCAATTCACTTTTTTAAATAAAATAAAACAAAACAAACCAAAATCACCACGAAGACAATATCATAAAAATGATTGCGGTGAAATCGTTAACATTAGATTTTTTTAAATAAGACGTTCTTCAACAGCAACCCGTGTTCCCAGTTGCGTTTGTAATCTGTTGAATGGGGAAATGACTAAAATTCACTCCTGTTTCTAATATGAACTACCTTGGACCATTTATCTAATGGTCTGAAAGCTGGAAAATGGCAAATTTACTTTGAAAAATATTGTAATATTTCTTTGGTAACAACAAAAAAGATATTTTATGGATAACAATTTGTTTGTCATCGTCAAGATTTTGGTAACGTGTTGGAATATGAAATTACAATTTTGAAATTATTTTATAATATCTTGTCAACCAAAGACTCCTAGTTGACAAACGTTTCCAGTAGGGGTAATGAAAAAAGAGAAGGAATAGTTTAAAATGTTTCAGACAAGACATTTTATAATTGCTGTTATGATGCTGTCTTTCGTATGCATTGAATCAGCCAATTCTTTTGTGATAGCATAGTTTTTAATTCTTTCAATTGGACATCAACCTGTAAGCCACTTTTGGATTTGGTCTCCACACGCGCAATCAAATATTGAAGCCAATACTCCATCGGTTCTTTCTTTGAGCATGCCAGAAAGGACATCAAAAAACAGACAACAAGAAAGTGGTCGTAAATATGAGAGAGAAAGAAATAAAACAAAAACAAATAAACAAACAAACAAAACATTGACTGCTTTGGCTTCTCGCACAACAATTTTTTTTCTAGGAAAACAGCATGGCACCAACAACAGACTCCAAACTTTGTCACACTCATTGAAAGCCGTTATCAAAAATTTGCTCAGGTCTCCACACAAATGCGTGCCAACAACAATCACAATAGGATCTTTAATTTCGTGTTGTGTTGTGATTTTGTCTATACAAGATTGGATCCACTCAGATAATGAAAAGTCCTTCTCACAAATATTGATTTGATGAAAAGAGAGGTTTGTGCAACAATTGAAATGCTTTGTCATTACACCAGCACAGACACATCAAACAAGAATACTTTATTTATTTATTTTGTTGTTCAAGCATAAAAATATATATTTTTTTGATTATCAGTCAAAACGTTAAGGTTCATCTTTGCATTTTTGTCGCAAAGTACAAAATGAGCTGTTGGCATGCAATGACTCCCAAGTACTCCAAAGTAACCTTTCCCACAACAAATGTCGAATATGATACAGTTTTCAAATGACTCTTTTTCGCTTAACAACTGCTTGATCACTGAGAGCTGTGCATAGCTTTCTGTCATCTCTTTTTTCAAATGTCTTGAGGAACTCATGGACCGAAAGGCTGGATCGTTCAATAGTCGATCAACCAATTGTTTCTGCTCCATCCAATACGTCACACCTTCATTCGGGTTCTTCACATTGCTTTCTAACACATAATGTATGCTTCGTTTGCTTGGATTTCTTGGTTTGCCTTCTTTTTTTGAATTTTTCGGTTCCGCTTTCTCCTTTTCTTCTATTTTTCTTTCACCACTTACGTTTACAGTTCCTTTGAAGAAAAATGCAAGACCGATTTGCAATAACCACAAAATCCACGTTAGAACGGCTTTTAGGGCATTATATAGTCCCATTTTTTTAGGGCATATATCTTTTTCTTGAACCTTAAACAAAAGGAACTGCTCCTCTTTGCCAGTGTTAAGCCATTAACAAGAGTCTTATTTTGTAGTCCAAAAAATGCGTTGACTTTCTAAGGTATATTCCAATGTCTTACGTACTACAAACAAAAGTTACATTTTTATGCGTTTGCAGATTCTTTATTTTCATAGCGTATAATTCTTGCTGTACTCCTTTGGAAATTTGACTGTGCTTGTTAAGAGTTGGGTTTAGGCTTTTTGTCCATTTACCCGTTTTTTTTCACATGAACGGTATTTATTGACCGTGTTTTTTAACTCGATCATCAATTTGTTGCTGATCGCAGCATTATAAATCAACATAAACTGACTTCTTTGGTAAAAAAATGATATGCAAATTGTCAATCGCATATGCAGCTCTTTGTTTATTAAAATTTTTTGTTTGCCACGTCGTTTTCTTCTTCATAAAAGCAAAAATTTAAGACTTAATCAAGATAATGTATTTGTTTGGACGTCGAAATAAAAAGTTGTCATATCTAAGAATTTACTTAAGTAAAGACAAAGACAGTAAGCCAGAATCATTAGTTGGTGGACAATTCAATTTGGACTCTTTCGGAATTGTTCGCAAACAAAACATTACAGATAAAAAAATAAAAAAAATGGAACCATCCCCTTTTTGAGCACCTTTAGGACGTCTGATTTTATCTTCACATTTTCCAATAGAATTTCAGTTTTCGTTATTTTTCATATCCTTTATTAAAATTGAACATAAAAAAAAAGTAATTTCAAAGGATAATATGTTGGACGGGCTTACAAAGCTCTGAAGAAGCATACATTTCTGTGTGTCTACGTGAAAAAAAGAGGGAAATATATGTCGAAATAGCGAAACTAACGCGAAGATTGTCCTCAAAAGTTGTTGAACAATCAAACGACAGACAATATCGCTGATATCCTTTTAATATTAGTTGTCTCTCATTTTTCAAAAAAGACAAAATACTTTGTCAAACTAGTTACTGTATCAATAAAGAAGAAGATTAATTTAGTTTAGACAAATTGATAATTAACATCAATATCAATAAAATGGATATTTAGATAATTTTATGGGATGAATTTCCTTGTTGTTTTTTTTTTGTCGTTTGAGTTGTGCATAGAAAGTCATATTATATAATCCACTTTCAAAAAGTTCTTGACAAAAAAATATCTTTAATATCATGTTCAAGCAAATTACAGAACATGTTGCATAATAACGAAAAAGAAATAACATCAATTTGATTGTAACAAATTGTTTTAATTTATTTGTTATTGTACTTTTCATTAAAATAAATAATAAAACTATTTTTTTTTATGCTAAATTATTATCACATACACCAGTTGTTGCATTATTGAGTTGTTTCATTTTACTAAAATTTGATTAAATAATTTGTTAGAACAACTAGTACAAAGGGGGTACGTAGTCACTTTTTTAAATTTTTTTATTCTTCATCTTTTTTTTTTGTCTACCTTACTCTGGAATGACTTTACTCAAATCATCACTCTAGTAAATGTGTCCTCTGAACACAGCCAAACTGTATAAAGTTAAGTTAAATTTTTTATTTGACGACAAGTCTGGTCAGAATGTTATGCATTATAATATTTTTTAATGAAATTGTTTTTTTTAAATGTTTTCGACAGGTTGAAACTTTTTTTATTTTACAAAGATTTGTTGAACGCACGCTATATCATGTTAAAGAAGGTGAAGAGAAAATCAAAAAGATAAGGAAATTGTAAAACTGTCACAACGGCTTTGACTTTACAAAAGTCTTTGAAAATGTCTTGAGCAATCAGTGATTACATTATATTATAGAATAGATCAATTAACAAATTATAAAACTTTTAAGTTGAAAATTGGATTTAATCGAAGTGACGTTCTCTTTTTTATTCGCTCTTCATATTATCTCTTGAAAGTGAAAATATTTGCAGATGAATAAATATCATATAACAATAAGTTTTTTTCATTGATGAAAATGATGATATCAGTTCTTTTTGTTTTGTTTGGAGACAATCAAATTATGATAGCAGCAAATTTTTGTTTACAACATTTCATAATATACATTTATTTAAACAAATCCAATCTTTTCTAAATTAACTATCGTTTTCAGTCTATTCTTTAAGTTCGTCTTCTTCGTTTATAATGCAGCCTTTTTGTCTTCTTTTTTCATAAATAAAAAATACAGAGTTTGAAAGGATATTTTGTGGACTCTAACACTGGAAAATGAAACAGAGTTTTCTAGCGTTTTAGACATAACAAATTATTATCATTATTAGACTTTGATCAAGAAAAAAAAATCGTCAGATTGAATCCAAAGATAAACATTGCAAATACGGATTGTGATAATCGAATAATTCAATAAAATTATTTTGAAGATAGCTTTCTTTGGCAAATAAGGAAGAAAGACATTGAAAAGGGACATAAATAAGATTATTAGTTTAATAATCAGAAATTGTATTATTGAATAGAAATTTAAAAGTATTCAATCCATTACAAACAAATGTTTTGGAAGCAAATTCCTTTCTTCGTCACTTAGAAAGTTTTTTTAAATGATATTTGTTGTCGCTTTTGAATGAACGCTTAAAAATACACCCTTTCTAATCCAAATATTTTCATTGAACATAGAAATCAAAGATTATTTTCACATAACAACAAAATTCTATTTGTATTATACACATTGTCATTACTCTCTAATTTTGATTGTCTTATTCTCCAAGTTTGGATTATTAAAGAAATTTCTTTGCATAATGATATTATTTGATATAATTGCATTACAAAAGATTTAATTTATTTTGAGAAAGAAAAATCAAATTAAAATGCAATTTCAAACAATAAAAATTGTTATAAAATCATTTATCAACGTAAGAAAGAAAACAGAAAATCATTGTAATGCAAAATCATAAAAAAAAAAAAATAATCAAATGTGAAGAAGATATTTGCATGTTAATATCATTATTATTTATCTACTTCAATTTTGTGTATTTATTTGGCATAGTCAAAGTAAATACTCCTTTTTGAGATAAAGATTTTCGTTGAATTGCACCAATCCAAGGATGTACATCCCAACTGTAAGTATAACATAAATATTTTAAAAAACTATTTTTATATAATCTATTTATATTAAAATATCATTAACTGAAGAGTAAAATTAACATCTGTTGATCGTAAACCTATTCGTTGATCCCATAAAACATATTCAGGTAAATTATCTTTTAAAATAAATTCTGCTTGTGATTGATGAGAAATAATATTATCCCATAATGATAAATCATTTTTTGTTCCTTGTTTATCTTTATATTCTGCAGTTAACCATATAAATAATTCTTTTGTATTCCAATGAAATTCTTCACGTAAATCTTTATTTATTTATTTTAAATGTAAAAAAGTAAATAATTAATAAACAAAACTAATTTCATACCGACTTCTATTGAAAAGCGAATATCTGCACTTTCAATTTGTTGTGTACGAGATTTTCTCATTAATGCAACTTTACCATGATATCTTTATTTGTTGTTATTAATATTTTTATTATCTTTTTTTAATGTACATACAAAAGAAAAAAAATCTTAACAAGTTAAGTGCTTTCACGTTTGTGACTGCTGCAGTAAGTGATTTATTAGCTGGATTCACAAACTCTAAATAACTTGAGACACCTGCTAAGCTTCCACAAATTGCCAGACATAATAAGGCAACAAAAAATACTGCATTAAGCCGAGAGAGTACGGAATGCATTTTTAGCTTTCCCTTGATTAAGAAAACGCTTTTTAAAAAAAAACACCGTTTTTTGAACTTGTTTTTAAAAGTGATCGAGTTTTATTCAATCAAATAAAGACAACTCATTTTATGTACCACCATGTTAACACTCTGATTCAACCTTTTAAGAAAAGTGAAAGTGATTATGAGAAAAAAACACAAACAGATCGGAAATACAAAAAAAAGTAATTTTTTGACTAATGAAACTACCAATAAAAAATATTTTTATTTCCTTAAAATAAAAATGTTTTTTATATGATATATTATATCACCACTCAAAAAAATTGTTTGAAAATAATAAGTTGTTAAAGAGACATCAATCGCGACAATTTTTTCACTTGAATGAAATAGTTTCGGATTTAGCCTTTTTTTGATTGTTGCTGGCCTCGGGGCGTTGAACTCGAAGACTAAAGAAAAAAGTCGAAAACAAAGAAACGACAAAAAACATATCAAGTTCATTTAAGGAAAAAAAAAATAATCAAAACGCCATTCATCACATTCAAACTAAAAGCTAGCAATGGAAAGGACTAACACAAAAGGGAACGGCTCAAAATGTATAAGTGTATTTTACCGAATGAAATGGCAAAGAAAAATCCAAACATTCATACGCGGAGGTTGAATGCATCCGCGCCAGCACAACGCGAGGAGCATTTGGCTAATTTTTAAATCTTTTGTTTCTTTTCCAGGAATCTTCAGGTCACGTAGGTACTTTACAAAGACAGAAGACTAATTCTTTTTTAGTTTTTAAAAAATTTGACAAATAAAATTTAAATTTTTGTTTATTTATTGTGAAATTTAATTTTAGCTTTGCAATTTTACTTATGTGAAGGTTTTTAATTTTTTTTGAGTTTTTGACAAATTAGTATATTGACTCTTATAATTTAAACAATAAGGTATTCATTTTTTTATAATTTTAATGGTTTACTTCATTATTTAGTTTGCAGAATATGCCTAACTTCTTTTGAACCAAAACAAGCCAAATTATGATGCAACATTCACAATTTTGACCTTTTAATTTAAAAATTAACTTTAAAGACTTGGATTGATAATTTTTAAGGGTATTTGTTTTAATCACTTCCAGGCAAATTTATCTTTGTTTCATCAAAAAAATCATTTCATGTGTGATGATCACAAAAGTTTAAATTGAAGTCTTTTTGCAATGATATAACTGATGCATTTTCTATCTTCATCCAAACAATTTTAATTGAAATTATCGCTTCAAAGTTGAAGCTTGAATGTTATTTGTTACTTTTTGTAACTTATTGTATTATTTAGTACTGTGTTCAATTTGAGTGAGATATTTGTTTTACATATTTTCCTTTTTGTGAATTCAACTTATAACATTCTTCACGCAAAAAAGAAATATTTTAAAATTACAAGATTTATGATATTTTTTAAAAAATTAAGGTCGAATGTTTATTTTTCATGGAAAAAATTGATTCTATTCACAGGATGCCAATTAGGTACTGTAAAACAGATTTTTTAAATACAGAATTACGTGAGACTTCAAGATTTAGATGAATTAATATGTTTTTAAGACATATATAATGTGATTTGAATTTGCTGAATTAAATATTTACAATAAGCAATATTCATTTAGGATCACCTCGTTCTAAGAAATAAAAAGAAAAAGAAAGACACAAAGAATCTTAAAATGACCAAAAGGTTCATGCAAAAAATAATCAAAAGAATAAAGTTATTTTAATTTAAATTGAGATATGTCTTGAAGAAACTCGAAACTGTTCAAATTTTTCTCTTGGTATCGATCACGAACTTTACTGTTGCCTTCAAAGCTTTGGTTCACACGATCATCAATGATGAATTTTTTCATCGACATCCATCAGTAAATGCTTGACAGTTCTTCTTCACACTAAATACAATCAGGAGAATCTGATCTTTGGATATATATAAGTAATCATTCAAGCCAACTTTGCTAAAAATAATTTACATTCACTAAATGTCAATGAACGCAATAAAATATTCTCAAGTGATTGTGCATCAATCAGGTTATACAGAAAATAACGTGGCATTACATGCATTGGAATATGTGAAAAAAGGATTCAATACATGATTATTCAAGAATACCGATGATCTATGCTACTTTATCATTTCCAGAACGACCTTTGATCCAATAGATCTCTGGAACATTATCTTTATTAAATGATCTCAATATCTTCTGACAATCAATAATTTGCAATTTATAGATGTCAGAATATCATTTGTTGATATCGAATTTACAATCAGTTAGAATAATCATCATTCCACAGTGCATTGAGATGTCTTCTTCTCGAGAATGCATCTTACTTTCTAGTCAATTTAATACCAAGCTTTTCTCTTGTTTTGCGGATCACATTACATTGAATGAATCACTTAGATGCTGCTTTCGGCATAATACAATTGGACCATTTTTGTTTTGGCATTTTGCCGATACTTACATACTTTGCGCTTCTTTGAGCACTCACGAACAATATGATTCAATCTGTAACATTTCCTGCATTGTTTGAAGTGGATTTTGGTCTTGACTTGACTTTGTCTTTCAATATCTTGACAACATCTTCAATCTTGGATTAACAATTGGAATCTTATGGAATAGTTTAGCTTTATGTATTTGATATACATAATCTTCCAATGTCTCCTTGATTTTTATTCGCTTTCGCAAGTTGATACTCCTCAAAGCAGGACATATCTATTCAATTCAGGATTAGTCAATGCTTCTTCAAGCTTTTTCTTTTGTTCAGCGCGAATGTCTTACGATAGATGTCACAAATTGGCTGATTTACAATCTTTGTTTACAATCTTGACTTTTTTTTATTACATTTATCCATTCTTGGCATCATTGAGGCTATGAGCGCTGCTCATTAACGTCAACTGCAAAATGAACAAATAACATCGGAAATTTCCAGAAAATGTGTGCACTAATACTTTTCTGGACAACGTATTCTTGTTTCTTAATCCAAGGAACTTAATCACCAATGTTGCTAATTTAAGTTCCTTGGACTTGATTGGAGTACGACGATCGTTGGCGTATTCGTACACAGGATTGCAGTCGGACTTGCATATTTCTTCCACACTTTTCAAACGTGATTTCATCGATCTTCTTTTCTTTGTTTGTTGCATACTTGAGCTGTATAATACAACTTAAAACGTCGAAGATTGATGCTTTGCTTTCTTTGCAATGTCAAAAAAAATTTATCATTTTCAACTTGACTTAAAAAATTGTTTTTTAAGGGAATCTGAGTAACGGGCAATTATTGGCTTCAATATATATTGATATTTGAAAGAAAGTTTATTGTGATTGAAGAAAAATTATCAAGAAATTTCCAGCTGGAAAATTTGACTGTCCAGCGTCATTTTTGGCAGACAAGCATCATTTTATTGGTTTTGATTAGAGGTGATTGAAAAATTGTTGTATTGTTGATTTGAATTTTCCTTTGAATAAAAGAAAATTCATTGAAAAAAGGGTCAAAAAAGGTCGATTTATTGTAATCCAAGACTACTATTGGTCTTCACGCTCAAATTTGAGCGGAAAAATTTTATTTTCCGGAATAGGAGACGAACCCTTGCAAAAATTATTTTACGATATCGTGGAACATTGTGGAAACTTCTTAAGAAATTTCGGGATTTCCAAAGACGCTGACAAATATGTCTGATTATAGCAAGTCTTTGGCAATAAAGGCAAACATCGAAAAGATTCTTCGTTGTAACATTGCCGAATCCGAATGACACAATATCAACAAATATCAATAAATCATCATTGGGACAATCAAAGTCGAATGCAATAAATAATGATATTGACATTAACACAATTTTTTTTTAGATAGGTTGCAGTAGTTGAACGTATTTCAATGCTTAATGGATTGCCTCAATTTCACATCCAATCATTGCGGTAATTCCTTAGATAGGAAATTGCAATTCCGTCCATTTTGATAGCAACGAATCTTGGATGACTAATCTTCTACTCCAAGTCCTGGATCTGGTTGCAGCTTCCAGCCACAAATATCGGTCGTCCTTTAGTCCGATATTCAGATTTGTAAACCACTTTGGTTCCGATTGTGGCTTTTCCAACTCTACAACGCACTCTGTCCATTGTTCGACTGCTATATCCAACATGTGTGGGTCATTGGAGAGATATTGTGGCAGTGATTGTCGCCATCCTTGCAGTCTGTGTGCCAATGCATGGCGAAATACTTACCATTTTTCACTCATCATATTCCAAGTTTCGATTCTCTGTTTCTCGATCTTGGATAACGACCAGTCTGCTATCACGTTGAATAAAATTGGAAGATGACCGGAGTGAACATCTAGTTCATCGCAGTCATTTCTCCAGTTACTGCAGATATCTATTAATGATGAAGAGCATATTGAGATATCGATTGCTGACCTGGATTCCATCTTTTTCGAATGTGTGACAAATGGAGGCGAATTCAGATACCAAACGTAACATCCAAAATGAGAACTCAGAAAGAAAATTTAACTACTTTTTGCCAAATGAGCCAAAATGGCAATTCAACATTCACATACTTTTTGATGACGATAAGTGTTTTAATTATTATTTTTTGTTTGATTTTGTTTTAATTTGTTGAGATAAGTTCTTCAACACTTCGAAAACAAAGGTTCAGAGGATTCGGTTGAGCA
>ASPP01003886.1:0-14976 GCA_000512085.1 Reticulomyxa filosa
TGTTAATAATCGAAGATTAACTTCGAACTTCTTTCAGATACTGCTAGACGTTGCAGTATCTAGTTGTTCTGTCCTTGTCTTCCTTCAAAATATAACTTTTTTTCAAAAGTTTATCTCGATATTGAAGGATGTTTAAATGAATTTTTTTTGTCGATCATTATTTCATCATTATTAATCGATGATTGACTGTTCTTGCAATTTGACTTGCGACTGCATAAGGTAATTATAATAATGAATCGCCAGTCGATTTACCATTATGCTTTGTTCTTCCATAAGCCTTTAAACTATTATTTTCTTTCGCAATTATTTGCATCCTTCTTATTGATTCTCTCAAATTACTTAATAACAATAACAAAATTCCAATTAATATTCCCATTGAAGTTACGATCAAGTTCAATAAATAATGTCAGGAAATTTCCAGAAAATATTTGCATTATAATTTTTCTGGAAAACACATTCTTGTTCTTTAATACAATAAACTTGCCGATTTAAGTAGTTATTTTTTTACTAACCGATGTCCATAGTTGATAATTTACATCTTTTATATTTAATATAGAAAAATAAACAACTTATTTAAAATACATATATTGAACTTGCTTCAAAGTGGTGTATACTTGCATCGCTGCTAACACATGGAAATCCCAGTATTTTGTATCTTTCAATTGGTAAACTCACGACCAAAAGCATGTATTAATTAAACTTGATCGACTCTATGTTAATCTGTACATTCTACGCGCGATTTGTGCTTGCCTTGTAACAAATAGATTTTTTTTAGCTGAAAGTTGAGACCTAATTCTAGTTAAAAGAGCACCTCGTTCCAAAAGGAACACATGTCAAATAAAACAAAAGTAAAGAAAAAGATCTACAAAATTGTTAAAACTCACTTACAATCATTGTTTTTCTCGGACTTGTCCGTTTCTGTTTGTGTACTAGTTCCGTTTTCTTGATTATTGTTATTGTCGTTATTGTCACTATTGTTCGTGTTCGCATTTGCGGCATTGTTTATACTCGCACCAGATGAATCGTTGGTATTCGTATAACTGTCTTGGTAATAGCCGATCAAAATAACTACATATTGTACAGATATACACTTAAGCATTGATCTATACGTTACAATGCTTTTCTATTGTCGACAATATATATTCGTTTGACATATTCAAACGGCAGCCACAAATGTACTGATGTTATTTCGTTATTATCTAATGCTTTTACCACATTTTCCCAAATGCTGTTCATGGTACGATTGTAATGTGTAATTGTTAAATCGTTCGTTTCATCATGTTTCACTTCGTCTATTTGCAAAAACTTTGGATATATTTCTCAATCTGTTATCCAAAAAGGATTGCTGAGGACGATATTTTTATGTTTTCAATTTTTTGTTATAATTTGCCATAATATGTTTTATGGCACTTGCATGTGTGTAAAAATTTTTTTTTTTGCTTCCTTTCCTTTGTGTCTTTCCCTTTTTCTCCTTCACTCCACTTTCTCTTCTATTACAGATTAGACCGCAGTTAGTTTTGTTTTGCTGTTTTAGTTTTTATGAAATTACAAAACGTAAGTACTCCCGCTATCATGATTCCAACAACTTACATTGATCCTCGTGTAGCCATTCATGCGTTAAGTGTTTGTCCAGCAGTTTCTTCAGTTATATTTGATCACCTTCGTCCGCTAGTTCACTGTTGTTGATTGGACCGGGTTTTGGTACATCTCGCAAATGTAGATTTTCTAGTCCTCCTTCGAGTCATCATCCTTATGTATTTATAATGTAGTAAGTTGTTTAAGGTTTTTTTTTCTCTCATTACAACAACTCCGCTTGTGCATCTTAATTTGCTTGATCATTTACCAGTCTTTTTGCACCACACAAATATACACAACACACAGCTTTCTTATTGTATGCAGTGTACCCACCCACGATTTGTACTACTTTGCGTATATGTGATACCAATCCTCTCCACGACCTGGATTTTATAACTAATTTTCTTGCATAATTCACGCTGCGTTTGCGGGACACCTCATTACCATTTTGGGTTTGTGTTTGTCCATGCTTTCTAAAATAAAATAATGCATCAATGCAATTAAAAGTAATGAATAAAGGGGAAAATTTGAAAGTCTTAGTCCTCTTTGGCGAAGTTGCGTGCAGACACAACTACTTTAAAAAAAAAAACGTTTTTTACTTGATCAAAAGTTAGTTGTCTTATAGCTGTCCTTTACATCGCCAAATTTCATTCTGGTCTGTTGTTCTGAAATACCAATAGAAGTTCGTACTATCTTTAAAACTTTACATTAAAGTGTAACTCATACTTTTGCAGTTTTTTTAATGTATCAAAGTTTTGTTTCTTTAGTGTTATGTGCACCTCTACAGAATTGATTAAATACGAACATTCAAAAAGTATTGAAACGAAATAGAAAAAGTGTACCACTTTCATTTCAAAATGAAATAGAAAAAATATTTTTGGATTATAGTACTGTACATTACACTTCTTTACGCATTTTGGTAACTTATTTATTCACACTAATTCAATTAACACAACTTTTTTGAATGAAGCATTTTTCATTTTTGCTACGTACATTGATTTCTCGAAATTTCTGTTCAACATAAGATTTTGTCTATGAATAAAAACTTCTTTAAAGATAATGAAATTTATCTTTGAAACAATTTTTAGGAAATAAAGTGCAAATTTAAGAATTGAATGTCAAAACACTGATATCCTACAATAAAAATAAAACATGAGTTCTATCTGTTAAAATAGTTTTTTTTGCCATCCTTCATTTAACATCAATCTTAAAGATATTATTGCTAAAATAAGTATTGAATTGAAATGAAATTCAATGGACAGCTTAATAAATACTGAAGACAAGTCTTTTAGTCGGCCTGTAAGCGTAACAGCATAGAACCAGAGACGTTAGTATACTTGAATGCATGTCATTTGTGAATTATGTTTTCCCAAAAGTTTATGACAAGCGACAGTACATTGAGGGGTGAATAGAACCGCTCAGCAGCGATAAATGTGGAATCTATTCAATTTGAGAAAGCGCTATCTTATTTTTGCGTGTATAGATTATAGAATTTAGTGCGTTTCACATTGTTTGGAGTCAAATCTACCTGATCGAAGAACATTAATATCATTTTTTGCAATCCATTCTTGTGTAGACTTCGATTTATGTTTTGTATCATTGTCATTTAAAAAATTATATCTTGTTTTTCCATTTGATGCAATTCTAATGTTTTCATTAGTTCATCTCCTATAATTATTTGATACAATGCAGCATCTAGATTGTTATCAATTTACACAAAACCGACTCCATAACAATCATACAGCACCATATCATGAAAGATCCCCCACCATGCTTTATTGTTGTAATTACATGACAATCTTGAATTGGTTTTCCACGTTTTCTCCAGAAATACTGCCTGCCATTTGAGTCAAACACTTACCTTCTTTCGTCTGACCACGCCACTTTCTACATTCTTCAATTGTCCAATTTATATAATTAATAGTAAATTTTCAACGTTTTTGACGATGTATTTTCTTAAGATATGTGGTTTTTATTTTTGATCTTCCACAATATAGGTGATGGAAAGGACTATCATTCATTCCAGTGGCTGTGGAACATTTGCTAGATACAGTAACGTATCAACTTTCTTTCTAATCTAATGTCCATTTTTTGGTACTTCATTTTGTGTTTTTGGAAGGTTCGTATTACATCTAATTACTGTTTTTCTTTTAATTTGACTTATTTTCCCAATATTAATGCCAGCTTCTTGCTTTATCTTTCGATAAGACAATCATTTTTTTAATAAAATTTCTACAAGCTTAGTTTCTGTATTCAATTGATTTCATACTAATTTTTTCTTATATTGTGTACCGTTTCAAAAATTCAAATTCATAATTTTTAAGTCAAATATAAATATGCTCATATATTTTTAATACAGTACAACTTTATTACAACATCATCATAGAAAAATTACAATCAAATTTATGTTGATACAAGAGAAAAACTAAAAGAGATTTTTGCAACTTCCAATTTAAATGAGTTAAAGATGAATAAAATTATACATCGATTTATTTATAATAAAATAAAAAAATAATAGATTGAAAGAATTATCTTCTGATGAAATATAGACCAACAAGAAAAAATCAAGTAGACAATTTTGTGCAATTCGTTTGATAAAGTAAACTTTTCTATTCTCTGGCGCTTTTTTTGTTGTTGTTTATATTTGTTTGGAACAAAGAACATTATTTGAACATAAAAACATATACACATATTGTTGGATGGCTATATTCTCTTCAATAACAGCATGGTTATCTAGTTGCCCGGGAATACTAATTGCACTGCCTTTGAATCTTTGATTACAAAATATAAGCATCTGTTTAAAGTGCATTTAAAAAAATCGCGTAAAAATTTAAGTCACCGTTCTAACATGAAAGTCTGCTTTCCAGGTCATTTAAGCAACCATTTTCCCTCACTTAAGATTCTTTGAATTGCGTCGTCAACATATGAATTGAAAACGTCATGCCTCGTTTTGAAACACTCGTATATGTACTGATTTGCTTTAGCACTTTAAAAATGCTTCCGTTCTCCTTTTCCTTATCTTTGGTGAGCTTCTTTCTTCTTCGCTCTATTTCTATGAGTCTTTAAAATGACGTTTATTCTTTTTTTAAGCTCTTGTTTTTTCTTCGAAAATGTTAATTAATAAAATGCTCTACCAAAGAAACGTTAGTATAGTTTTAATTTAGTATCATTCCAGGATTTTGCATTCATTTTATTATTTAAAGAAATGGACGAATAATGATTTTTTGCACACACTCTATACAATCAAAAAAAACTATTTTGAGTGAAAACAAAAAATTTGAAAATTTCTTGAAAACAACGTTTCATCCGAAGTAAATTTTGCGTGCAAAAAGACTTTCGTTGAGGTGAAACCAAACTATACTCTACAAACAAGAGCACCTCAACGGGAGTATCAAACAAACAAAAAAAAAGACGATTTTTTTTTTTTTGTGTGTATTGTGCTTGCTTTGGTTTATTCTTCCATCCAATCTTCATCGTTATCATCATCACCGTCAGCTTCGTCCATGACAAACTCTCTGTATTTGTCCAAGCTTTTCTTCAAAACGTTTTGCATATCTTCAGGTTGCACTGACGGCCTTCTGGCTTCGGTGGGGTCCACAACTTTTAAAGTATTGCTTTTGTTGAACCCACGGATTCCAGCCAGCAAATTGTTGCGTGGACTTGCAGAGTTTACGCTTAATTTATTATTGTTACTTGGAGGCACTTTTGGTGCAAGACCGGTTGGTGGAGGTTTCGGCACGTTCGTCTGCGACATCTGTGGAGAATCATCCGTCAATTTAGGCGGAGGGGGTATGAAAGCACCCGTTTTCGGGAGAACGGATGTCGAATTTGCTGATGTGTATTTTTTATTTGTTTTAAAGTTGTAATTGTTAAGGATCAGCTGTTTGTGTGTTGAATCTTTGAGATGTGATTAAATGCATTTTTTTACAAGTATTACAAAAAAAAAAAACACACACATAATACATTTGGTTAGCTCCGCTCTCGGTGGTGGCCTACTAGGAGGCGGTTCAGGGTAATCATTCATAGAAACACTCTTTTGAATTAAGCCACTGTCACGCGGAGGTAGACGGCCGGATATTGGCGGCGGAGGAGGTTGAGACGAAGAAGAAGATGATGAAGAGAAAGGAGGAGGATGAGATGGGGGCGGAGGTTGTGATTGATATTGTGTCTGATATTGTGAGACAGCTTTCGCAGACACATGCGTTGAAGTGTGTTGACTTTGGCCCGAATTTGATGATGATGCAAAAGATGATGAATTCCCATCATGGGCAATCTCTTTTTCAATTGAATACGTCTGCACAAACCCTCGAGGCAAAATTGTACCTTCTTCTCTGGCCTTGCGCCACTCTTGGATTTGCTTTGATGTTTTATTATTTTAATGAATTTAAAAAAAAAAAATAATATAATAATGTTCAAAAAAAAAAAAAAACTTTAATGATGTCGGGATCTTTGATATGCATTTGTTCCTCTTTTCCCTCGGGCGAAGTTTCTTTTTTCTGAAGACGCAGCATCAGATCGATGGGATTGGTGGGATGCAAGTTGTGCTCTTCTTCGTCGATGGCCGACTCGATGGCTGACGTCCACGAGTCCACTTGCTTTTTGGACTTGCAGAAGAATGTGATAAATCCCCATTCCGCGGATTCGGGCACAAATTTTTTGTTTTGCGTAATGATGGCAAAGCGATGCTCCCCGTCGACAATGTTCGCCTTTGCCGGCAGCGGCGTGTCATACACCACACGTAGCTCAAACGTCGGCAGCACCGACAACACCTTCCCGCCCTTCTTCGGCAACGTGGTCAGAATCACCAAGTCATTGCACAATATCACAAACCCTTCCTTGTCTTTCGTTCCTTGTCCTTCCAAGTAGCGAATGTTCGAAGTCCGATATACCATTCGATGGGGTTTCGCCAAGTCAACTTTGTTCTTGAACAGTTTTCTTTGCAGTTCTCCGCAAAGCTTAACAAAAAGGATAAACATATACACATATATACATGTATGTATATATGTATATATGTTTATTATGTAATATTTAAAAAAAATGTGTTGTTTACCATTCTAGATTTTTTTTCTTTACTTTTGGTAGCGACTTGATCGATCATTTTTTTCATAAAGTCAACGGCTTCCAATAAACTTTCACCCGAGCTCCCGCCGCCTTCGTGTATAATGGCGGTATACAAGTCCGCGAGTAGCTGCAGATAGGTGGGCAATCGCTTAATGGGCTCTTCCAAGTACGATTGCAAAGAGCGTCCACACAGCTCTTCGCTCACTTCTAAAAAGTCAACCAATTTCTTGTTCTTCTTTTTCAGCGCTTCCAACGCACCCACTCCCGCTTTCACATTGTCAATGTACTCACTGTACAGCTTCAAAAAATGCCCAAATCGCTTCATTTGTGCTCCAATCCCATCTCTTATCGCTGGCAATCCGCCTTTGATCCCTTTTTAAGTTGTTTTGTTTTATTGCACTTGCGTTCAGTCTCTTTATATATATATATATATGTATATATGTACATATATATATATGCATATGTATATGCACGTATATGTATGTATATATGTGACATGCATGGACACATGCCTAATTTGATCAAATCATCCAAAAAAGTTTGATTGGCATCACCAATCGTTTGGAATCCTCCGAAAATGGTAAAAATATCGCTCTCTGAGAGGATCGAGTGATTGCGCTTTGCCATGATGGCCAGTCGATGCTGAAAGTGGTGATACCCATTCTTCAGGTTTTCCACGTAACGTCGCTCACTGTCATAAAACGCAAATATGGCTTCTTCCATTGTCACTTTTCGCTCTTTTGCAACTGGCTTGTTTGTGCTTTCGCTGTTCTCTGATTCCGTACTTGATGGGATTGCCTTTTCTTCATCTTGCTGTTGCGGCTTTGCTCTTGGGGGCGCTTTTGTCGGGTTTGGAGGTAGACTAGGTGGGGGAGGAGGTGCAGAATATTCACTCATGTTTTAGTACTGTTTTTTTTTTTAGGTGGGCTTACTTTTTTTTAAAAACCAAACACACTAGTGATCTCGTCTGTCGAAGTTTCATTTTTAGTTTAAAACGATAGAATTGTAATAAACAATATCAAAAGTAATGAAGAAGAAGTATTTTTACAATCTTTCATATCTCTAAAAATCAATATTTCGTCGTTTTTTTTGTGGCAGTATATTTGTTGGGTTTGAAAAGATTTGGTTAATTTAAATGTAATGCAGGAAATACACAAACATTATTGCGTCCGTAAATTATCAAATATTCGATTGAGAAAAACGTTAACAGATAATTCAAGTTAAATGAGGCACAATAAATTTGAGCTTTGACAGTTTTGAATTCCTTTACCTTTTTTAAAAGGAAAAAAAAAATGCACTCTAATCAGTGGTCTGGCATTCAACAGTGTTCTAAAAAGTCTGCAGATTTTTCGAAAAATGTATCATCAGATTCAACAAGCAAAATTATCATATCTTTGACATCAGATGGTGCATCATGGTTGACAACAGCCTTAACGTCTGAAAAAAAGCCATCAGCAGCACCATCAGCAGGCCCAACAGCCCCAAAGCCCGGGTTGTTGCCCCGACCGAGCATTCGCATCACATCAGGGAGACAATGGGTACTGCCAAAAAAGGCAGACAAAGAAGCATACATGACGAAAGACCTCGAGCTTTTGAAAATGCCAAACCAGAAACTACATAATCTGAATCATTTGCAACCGGACGAGATGATATTCCAGCCCATGTATTTCGGCATCGACCCATATTTGGTCGGACGATTATCAGGATATGTTGGCCGCACAGTGCGTTCACAAGCGATTGTGCGCATTATCGCCTCGCGTTGCCACGACTACCAACAAGGAGATGTGTTCTGGTCGCGCGATTTCCCGTGGACGACCGCCCACGTGCTCACCAAGTCCAAAGTCGACCGCTGGGTGCAGCTGCGAACTATGCTAAAGATTTCCTCATCGAAAAAGAAGGAGGAGAGAGAGGAGACCACACAAGAGCCAGACATGTTGTCTCTCTTGTATTTGGGCGCCCTGGGGACCACCGGGCTCACCGCTTACTATGGTCTCCTAACCATCGGCTGTCTCAAAGAGGGAGACAAAGTTTTCATTTCTGGTGCCGCAGGTATGTTTTGGCTTTGTACGTGACGCATGCATAGATATACATATACGTGTATATATCATGTATTTATATGCATATATACATATACATATACATATATGTATATATAATTAATGATATCATAGGAGCAACTGGTTATATTGCAGGACAAATTGCGAAACTAAAGTACAAGAACATATATTTGGCGGGAAGTGCGGGGAGCGATGAGAAGGTGCAGTGGCTGATCAAAGAACTAAATTTTGACAATGGATTGAATTACAAGCAATTTGGCGAGGACAGGAAGAAGATGCAACAATGTTTACAACAGTTGTTTCCCAACGGGATTGATTTGTATTTTGATAACACTGGAGGGTTGATCACCGAATGTGTGTGGGACTTGCTAAACTCAAAAGCTCGAGTCGTGGTTTGTGGACAAATTGCACGGTATGATAAAATTACACGGTTGAAAAAGACCAAAATCCAATCTTCTTCTTCTTCTTCTTCTGCTACTGCTGCTGCTGATGGTGATAATGATAGTGATTCATCTTCTTCGATTGGCAAAATCGATGATTTTTTATTCAAACTCATATATAAAGAAATTCGAATTCAAGGGTTTGATGTGGACGATTGCAAAGACTGGACCCCTTTTTATCGAGATATGAAAAATTGGATTTCGAAAAAGCAACTCTACACAAAAGAAACGGTCGCACTTGGCTTTGAAAATCTCCCTTCCGCTCTCGAAGGGCTATTTACTGGGAAAAACACTGGCAAAATGATTGTCAAGTGCACCGACGCTGATCTCGCCTCTGATCAGTCGTCTCTCAAAAGCAAACTCTAAAATTGCATTTGTATTGTTTGTTTTGTTTTTCGTATTGTGTTTTGCACTGCCAGATAAAATGTTGAAATGCCTCTTTTTTTTGTGTTGAATAAAGTACTTCAGGAAAAACATTCCATTTTTTTTTTTTTTGTATTTGGGCAGTGAACAACACGTTCCATAGTCGTCTTTTCTAGTCTTTGGTTTTTCAATATGAAAGCACTTGAAACTTGTTTAGCTTTTAATTTCTTGATTTTAAATGCTTTTTACCGTTTTTGTTTTTTCTTCCTTTAACATAGCATCTTACGCTTCCAGTAATGATGGTGTATCCGTATTATTCCATCTTCATTTCTTTCCAATAACAAACATATTTATTTTATTCTTTCTCAAATAAGCTTCTTCGATGCTAAAAGCTACAAATCAATATTTTACTTTCTTTTTTCTCCAACGTCAAGAATATTTGAATTGCTGGAATGAAAACAGATCTATTGACATTAATACTTTAAAATTCAAAGGAAATAATATTTATTTTATTCAGTTTTATTTTAAATTACAATCAATATTTTCTGTTTTTTGCACTCGATTTGGTTTTCGAAGTAAAAAAAACAGGCAAGGTAGTGGATTTTTTGTTTAAATTGAGTATACGGAGATCATTAGTAAAATTTAAGGAAATACATCCAAATAGAAAGAAATATGGGAAATTGTTATCCTGATCGTTCCACGTTATTTCACTCAAATGACTCCCCGTCGACCCAACAACAGCACCATAGTGATCAACCTGCAATACTTAACAGTGCTACACAACTCGCTGCCAAAAAGCGAAAAGACGAATTGGCTGAAAGATTGAGAAACCCAGGACTAACAGTTGACAAGCAAAAGCATGACGGTTCTTTCGAGAGTAATTCACGTAATCGTCCCGAATTTGCCCAAGAAGCAGTGAAAATAACCAATCAATTTTGGTTGGAACATATTCAAAGTCTTACAGACGAAAAGAAAGCAGTAAAAAAAAAAAAATTTTTTCTCAGCAAGAGCGACATTTTTTTTTGTGCGTGTTTATGTCCGTTGTAGCAGCAATAAAATTTTTAAAAAAGAGAAGCATGTTTTTTTTTTGTTTTTGCGTTTTGGAGTTATACGTATTTTTTGGGTACCTTTTTGCTGTTTGTCTATTTAAAAAAAAAATGTTCCCCAAAATTATCTAGATAATAGCTGTGACATTGTATGGGCATTTGTTCTGTCGCTTATCTGATTGCCGACAAATATTTTTGGAACGTGGCAAAGTCGAAGATGTCAGCATTGAGCTGTTGCAAAGTGTTATGTTTTAATTTAAAAAAAGGACTGAACGGAAGAGAAATATAGGTGATAAAAAAAATTATGTGAATAAATTAAATAAACAATAATCAGATTGGACAATTGCTATCGATTGTATCCAAAAAAAATATCAGCAAAATCCAAATGGATCTGCGAAAGTTAGGGGCAGTGTATTGTGAATTTGGAATAACGGACAAACATTATCACTTGTTTTTACAAGCGTTGCATTGGACATTTGAAGAGTCAAGTGGCGGTCGCAATGTGTACTCATTACGTATCAAGTTTTGCTTGGAACACATTTTCACCACATCGGCCAAGATCATCACGGGCAAGGATTTCACTTCTTTATTTGGAGATCGGGTGCTTGATTTCTGGTCCTTGGAGTTTTTGGATTCTTTGGATATCTGTCTTGCCCATCCTACTGGTATTTTTTATTTTTTATTGTTAAAATTTGCGGATATGGGATACAACATGACTAGTTTTTGTAATTATATTTTATTTTTTTGTGGGAAAAAAAAAAAGGAAGAGAATATTTTGATCGTTATTTGGAACAATCGTTTTGTGTTGAATACATGTCGTTTTTGCGTAAGTTTAATGCCTTCAAAGGTCTGTCATCCCATCGAGAGAGATATGAAAAAGCTTTGGAAATTTATCGTGCTCATTTATCTTTAAGTGCACAAGAATATATTGAGTTATCCAACCAAGACTACGTTGATCAGGTAGGTTTTTTTGTTTTTCAGGAAAAAAGGGTTAAAACGAAAGGGACCGAACTGGAAAAATTTACACGAAAAAAAAGCTGAAACATGAACTGGACAATTTTGCCCAATATCAATCGAACGGATCAGAAAATGAAACAGATGAATCACCGGTTTATCTAATCAAAAGTACTCTGCTAGATAATGTTTATAACGATGTTGCCAAAATTATTGAAAAAGACATTTGGCCACAATTTGTGGCCGCTATTCATTCTATTAAGGAGGCCACTCGACCTCAAGTGGTTTAATTCCTTTTTTTTTTGCCCTCCTGAATCCCTTTTTTCATACCTCAAAACAAATAATCAAAAGCTAATGTTGTTTAGAGGGTGCCTTTTTGTTCGGTTGTTTTGGTTGAATTTTTTTTTTTCTAAAATTTTATTTACTTAAAATTATTATATTTCTTTAATTTTTATTTTTTTATTTGTCTTGTTTCGTTTCTTTGTTTTGGTGTATTTTTCTCTTTTTTCCTCTTTTTTCTCTTTTTTCTCTCTTTTTTATTCGAACACGACACACACAACATTGACAAAAAAATTGTTATATATTCACCCAAATTTCCCTTTGGTTTTTCGGCGTTCTTTCACTATAATCTTTATAGAGGGAATGGTAAAATACCCATTTTCTATTAATGAAATTTGGTTTTTTTGTATGTTTGTGTGCTATTGCTGTCTGACCTTATTATTTTTTCCGTGTCAAACGTGTGATTTTGTCTTTTCGTTCTGCAAGCAAAATTTGGAAAATTGCTTTGCAGTTGCTCGTATGCGTGCAACTTTTTTCTAATTCAATCATCCATGACGTATTTTGGGAGGTATATCTTGCAATAGTTGCGGCTCATGAACAACAATTTTGTACGTTAACAAAAAAGCAGAAGTAAAAAAGTACAATGTCAGACTTTTTGAAAAGAATAGAAAAGTAAATGAAAACAAATTAATCTATGAAATACACAACAATCACAGAAACACAGCATAGGCCAAACTTCAATAAGTGCTAACTAGCAAAAAGAGGGGAAATAGTCCCAATGACATAAAGCACCAATGAATTTGTCAAATTTGCATGCAAATTTGACCTCCAATCGGTCAATATTTTTTGTGGAGAACAACATCATCACAAGGTAACAAATAAAAAATGTTAAACTTTTTATTTGTCACAAAACATTTCACCGATATACGTAGCATGCTTTCTTATCTTTTTCTCTCCCTTTTTTTTTGGGAGGTTATAAAAAGAAGACAAGACGAAGGGAAGGAAAGAAAACTGTAAAAGAAATTCGTTAGAATAGTTTGGCATAGATTGCATTTCATTTGTTTTAACTTTTTGTGTCTGAGAGATTACTTCATAGTTCGAAAATCGAATCTCGATCTGAAACAATTAAACATTGAGCATCCCCGCAGGGATCATTCGTCTTTTGGCTGGAGGCATTTTTATTGTCAGTGCAGCGTTTGAATTGTTGATTCTTGGTCTTGCTCCACGAATAGGTGTATCCATGGCATCAGGACGATTATAACCAAAAAAGCCATTTTTTTTTTTAATGGGTTGTTGTCTATAAAATTTGGTGGTGGTTGAAAATAGATTCTCGTAGTCGATACTGGATGCTCATCGGCATCATCCACATTTGTTTTCAATTCATTTTCCATTTCTCTTCGCAATCGCTTTTTGTTCATACGCATATTCTTGTCTACATTATTCGCTTCCACTGCATATTTATCGGCACCCTTACCAACGTCTTGATTTTCTCTTTTTTTTGGTTTGACTGTTACATTTACCTTTCGGTCGTTTTTTTCCACGGTTCGATTTTTGGACGCGGTTAGCGCGCGTTTCATGCAATTTTTACAAGAAAAGTTACCCTAATGAACGTTTCAATAAAACAACGCATCTTTTTTTTTTCCCTCCCCTTTGGCATCTTTTTTTTTTTTAGAAAAAAACTTCTGGGACGTAGGCTGGGCTAAAGGGAAGCCAACAGGACAGATGGATACAATGACCGCACCAGTTGCAGTATACAGCCTCCCATTCTTTGATCGGATCCTCCTCACGGCATGCCATACACGGCGTCTCACTTCCATCTTCAGAATCAGAATCTCTTTTTTCTGGTTGGCCCAATATTTCTATTGCACTTGTGTACTGTTCTTCCTTTTTTTTTTTTTGTTAATTAGCAAATAGTTATTTGTTTCCTCCTTTTTTTTTTAAAAAAAAGAACGGAACAAAAGTTTTGAAATCACGGTAATTTTGCAGAGAACAGGTTTTCAATAGGCCTTTGGACAAGCTCTGTGACAACGAGTAGTTTGGGTTGGCTTGGAACTTTTCAAGCAGTTCGAGCGTGGTTCGATTAAAGAGCGTGTCGGTGGAATAGACTGGGAAAGGCCAATCGTCTTCGGAGCTGTCTGAGTCAACGGTTGCGTGATGAGCTGGCCTTGTCAACGAGTCTTTGTGTGGTTTGCATTTTCCAGATTTTTCTTTCTGTTCATTTGCATCCAGCCTTTTCGTCCCCTTCTTTTCTTTCAGCTTGTTTTTCATCACTGTCACTTGTTGTTGATGCTCATTATCCTTATCCTTATTATTATTCTTATTACTATTACTATCATTATTATCCTTATTCTTATCATTGTTATTATCTTTATCATTATTATTATTATTATTGTTATTATTATCATTATTATTCTTATTATTATTATCATTGTTATTCTTATTAATACTCTTATTCTTATGCATGTGCATATGTGAGTGGGTATGAGTGTGAGTGTGAGTGTGCATAGACGTGGATTGGACTTGGATGGCCTGAGCCTTTTCTTTGGGCAATTGCTGTCGCATCTGTTGTCTCTGCTGCTTTTTTTTCTCGCGCATTTCGGCGAATTCCTTATACTTTTGCTGCGTGGAATTATCGGTATGTTCGGCTTCGACGTCGATGACATCAGCATGCGGCTGAAGATCGAACTGAAATTTTCGAAACAATTTCTCCACGACACTGAAGGCATTTTCATCGTTGCAACAGCCACCTGCAGGCTTCTTTTCGTCTTCCTCCAGTTTCGTGTGCGCACTGGCGACAGTGCGCTTTTCAATATGGAGTGGCTCCACTTTGCGAGGACCGATCAGCAGCGGCAGTGGCGGTGCGTCTTCCACAAGGTCGATGATTTCGGCAGGCGGAGGCAGGCAGAATTTGTTGTTGTCATCACCGTCATCGGTGATATCAAACTGAGCTCTCTTTTCTCCATTGTGTTTACCAACTGCAGTATTACCGGCATTGGCAATCGTCACGTGTTTCGAAGAAGAGGAGAGCGAAGAAGAGGAAGAAGAAGAAGAAATACATAAGGAAAGTACTCCTTTGTGAGAACGATGTGAAATGGTTGGAACAAATTTGATGTCCTTTTCATCTTCCTTATTATTGTCAATGTTATTGTTATTTCTATTTCTATTGCTAATGTTATTATTATTACTATTACTATTACTATT
>ASPP01003888.1:0-12303 GCA_000512085.1 Reticulomyxa filosa
GATGAAGAAAAAGGAGGAAAAGACTTTCTGTCGAATGTGGATCGCATTGAATCTTTGTTCTCATTGTCTCGGGGCAATGTACTTCTACTCACTTGTGCAACTGATGGTACCCTATTCGGTATAACAGACGACGAATTTGGTGTCCTTTCTTCTCTCTTCTGGACTGGATTTACTTTTCTAAACTCGGATACTGCTTGCGGTGATCTTTGAAATTCTTGGCCTTTGTCACGATTTACTGACACATTCTTTTTTATTTTTTTAAAAAATATCATTTTGTGCAAGATTGATCACGTGCACGGAAGAGAGTTTTATACTTTTTCTTTTTTTTTTTTTTTACATTGTTTGGCTTTTCCTGGGGTTTATGTAATGGCGGTGCGCGAGTTGCCTTTTTTATTTATTTTGTTTGTGCCAAGTTTGGTTGTCTCGAAACGTTCGATGAACATTGTGAAGAAGAAGAAGAAGAAGAAGAAGAAGAAGGCGAAAAGAACATCCAATATTTCAACTCTTTCTCATTTAATAGCTCTTTCCAATTTTTTTGTTTGTTTGTTTATTTTGTTTTTTTTTTCAAGCGTTACTTTTTGAGGGTCCACTGCTGATAATCGTTGTCCACTATTCTGTACAACTTTTGATGATGAAGTATATAAACAAATGCCTCGAAGTGATTGTAGTTTGCAGATATATCGATTGTGTGATAAACATCGAAGCATTGGTCCTAACTTGTCCAAAGTTTTCCCACGACTACCCCTTTCTGTCTTTCCCTCTTTTCACTTAGCTGTTCATCACTGGCGTACTGATGTGCATACATTTACAATATACTTTTTCATCTTACAAATAATCTTACTTGCACTTTTTTTGTTGTGCTGCAGTTTTGGCAAAGTAAAATAGCAAACTTTAATCTCATTAAATAATAAAAACGGGAGGAGAGCAAGAGAAAAAAAAATCAAATGTCCAACGGAAATATGTTTCGCACTTTAATGAAGGTTGAAGCACATTGATTGTCTTTGTCTGTGATGATATCTTTTTAATCTTTTCCCCGTGTTTGCTGGAAACTAAACAGACCACAAATGTGACACGTGTAAAAGTCAGTGCGAAGCCATATTCCCGTTTTCTCCACACCTCACAAGTGGGAAGTTTGTTCAATAGAAACAAAAATCGCTCCCCTCGGAATTTGAATTATCACACTCAAAATAGTTTCACTACCAAAGCAGATTACTACGAATTGCTGGGAGTTTCTAAAGAGGCTTCTGACCAAGACATCAAAAAGGCCTTTTATAAAGTTGAGCAAGCAAAAAAAAAAAAAAAGAAAGTCACAATGGATGTGCAAGAAATTTCTGGAAATTTCGTTGCTTCCATAGCGATGAGATGAAGATAGAAAACCAATAAAATCTCTGATGTGATTGATTTGAAAGATGGCCAAACAATGGCACCCAGATGCAAACAAAGCTCCGGAAGCCAAAGACAAATTTTCGGAGATAAACGAAGCGTATCAAGTGCTATCGAATAAAGAAAAGAGAGCACAATACGACCAATTTGGACATAATATGAATGGACAGTCGTTCCATCCAACCGATTTCGGAGATATTAATTTAAATGATTTATTCAGTCAATTGTTTTCTGGAATTGGAAGGGTAGATCCTGTGAAAACAGGCCCACAAAAAGGCAGCGATTTGCAAGTTTCTTTCTGTCATTGCTGTTACCATTTCATTATCCTTACTATATTTTTTTTTTTTTTTTTTTTTTGTCTTCCAACATTCCCAAAAGAAAGAGAAAGAGTGAGAGTGAGAGTGAGACAGATAAAGAAGCACTTTTGTTTGAATCGTTCAGGTCGAGATGTCTCTTTCGTTTATGGAAGCGGTAAATGGCACAACCAAAGAAATAAAAACGCAACGATATGACGAATGTACTACTTGCAATTCCACTGGCATGGAACCTGGTTCGAAAAAACAACGTTGTAAATCGTGTAACGGTAAAGGCGTGGTATGGACCTATTTATACACATATACATACATATATACACATATATATATATATATATATGTATATGTGTTTATGTATATGTTATATTAACAATGAACTTGCTTTACAAACTATTATCTCAATGATGCATTGTAGACTATTCGACAACAAGGATTCATGGTAGTACAGTCGAGCTGTCGGGATTGCGGGGGCACTGGAGAATCAATCGACCCTTGTCGCAAGTGCCATGGCAATGGCATTGTTCCAGGAACGTTCGCACTGAAAGCCACTATTCCCCGTGGCGTTGATGATGGCACTCGAGTAAGGGTTGCCAATCAGGGACATGCTGCACAGAACAAAGGCGGGCGTGGACATGCTTATGTGCTCTGTCGAGTTTCGTATCTTTTTTTTTTTGGTAACTTATATTTGTATAATAAATATATATATATATGTATATATAAATAAAGGTGGCCTCTCATCCCGTATTCGAAAGACACGGTAGTGATATCCATGTGTCTGTAGATGTGCCACTACATATCGCGGTACTTGGCGGTAAAGTGACAGTGCCAACGTTGACGGGAGAAGCTGAAGTGAATGTAAAACCAGGGACTCCACCGGATCATAAAGAAGTAATGCGATTTAAAGGCATTGAAGAACCCCAAACTTCAAAAATTGGACATCAATATTTATTCTTCAATATAGTTATTCCGAAAGACTTGACAGATAGGCAAAAGCAATTGATTACAGAATTTGGAAACATTCAAGGCTCGAAAAACCCCAACAGCTCTTAAGCCAATTGAATTTTATAAACAAAGCCTTAAAAGACTAAAAAAAATAAAAATAAAAGCAGGAATGATAGTTAGCTTCAATAGAATATCATAAAATTTAATCTCTCTTCATATCCTCGACTGTTTGCCCGTCCCTCTTCCCCTCTCCTCTTGAAGTGCACAGACATAACTTAAAGCGTGATACCGTATTGTGTACAGAAAGAGGTGAACGAATTTTGAGCTGAGTTTGAACTTTTTTATCTTTTCTAGTAAATTACTACAATCAACAAAGAAAAAAGTGATACAATATTATCATAACTAACTTTTTTTTTTCTTTGAAGGGGGGGAGCAAACAACAAAAGCAAAAAACAAGCAAAACACTTCACTCCTTTCTAATAAGAAAGAAGACTGCTTTCTTTGAACAATTTGTGATATTGAAGTTTTTTTCAATAATATCAGTACTTAATGAATTCTTCAGTTTCCGTTCCTAAGCTGTTTCAAAGTTTTGTCTCCAATTGTTAACACCAGCATCATATAACGACACCTTCTCTGCACCAGCGATCATTAGGCCAAACAAATCTACTGCACCAGAGAGTCCTCTGTCACTGTAACAAATCAGCCGATCGACTTCCATGTCGATACCAGCTGCAATAAATCGATTACGAATGTCATGTACGCTTTCAAACATCGCATCGTCCATTATTTCATCTGACGGAATGTTGATAGCTCCGTCAATGTGATAATCTGTATTTTTTTTTTTTTGTATAATGCGTCGATTGATTTATTTGAGAAAAAAAAAAAGTACGAAGATAAAAAAAAACATACTTTTGTAAGCTGCAGGTGCTCTTGCATCAATGTAGTTCGAAGCCTTGTGCTCAACATCAAAAATCATTTGCGTCGATTTGGTCAAAAGATAAGAGCGCTTTGGTTTCAAGTCCAAAGTGGCCCCTGGTTTTAAGACAATTTCTTGTTCGTCGATAGGTAGTCCTGACGTTAACCATGCCTTCCATCCTCCATTGAGCACACGCACATTGCGAAACCCGAAATATCGCAAAACAAACCACATTCGACAGGACAACTTACCGTTCCCAACAGTGCAAAAAAAACACAAATAGCTCCGAAACTCATAAAACTACACTCTGCTGTGGAGGGAGCAAAAATACAGTTTAAAAAAAAAAAGATAGAAATAACACCATCGCGGAGTTGTCGTACAAAATAATCTCAGAAGTATCATTGCTTAAACCCAAATTTTTCATCACATGATAGATTTCATCTTTTTTAAAAAAAAAATAAATTATTGTTTACAATTTTTTGGCCCGTTTCTGCAAGAAGAAAAAAAAAATTGAGTATGTGCATTAAAATTTAATAACCTCTACTAATCCCACGATAAACATCAACTGTCTTTGTGAAATCAAATTTTTCAACAGACAAGTTGACAGCACCTGGAATATGACCTCGATGATACCCTTGATGATGTGATAGATCGACCACCAGTTGTTTGGAAATATCGCGAGGTTTTACTTTAATGTATATTCAGCAACAACAGTTATAGACGGCTCCTCTCAATTGTTGCTGTCGTTTTTATTCCTAATTGGCTCTTTTCTTTTTTTTTAAAAAAAAACAAACATTCTGAGTATGTATAGTGCCAGGAGTGGTATTTAATACGGTTTCTATAATTTTGAGCTGCATACAGGTCTGTCACATTTGCCAAACGGAAACTACGATCGACCAGCGTCCTTCGGGCTGTTCCAGTCAGATTCTCTTTATTTGCCAGAAAAACAACAAAAACAAAAATACTCACACGCATTGATCAGGACAAGATGACTCAAAAAATGTATCCTCTTACAATTCGTGGCTATCATAAATGCTATTAATTTTCCATTCAAAACTAAAGAATACCTTGCACAACTGCACTTTCTCAAAAAGTCTTTTTAGAGACAATCGCTGTCTTGGCTGCTTAAAATTTCTTTTTATTATCAAAAATGTGCAAAAAGTAAATAATTTTGGTATACTTTTTAGTGCACTGAAGTTTTAATAGGTAATGTACAACTTCCATTTTAAATAACAAAAAATTTGCTGTGTCTGTTTTCTCTGATTTGTGGTTTTGAAGTAGAGAAAAAACATAAGTTGTTAACACGAAATAAGCTGTAAAATATTCAATAAAAGTAAGTGTTTTTGGAAAAATGAAACAGAACTTTGGTTTTTCTTAAGTTCAAGACACATAGTAAAAAAACTTCATTTTACCCTTTTTTTAACTTAATATTTGCTTTGTTTGCCCCAAAGCGCGTATTTGTCAACAGAACAAAGATGTCGATGAATCCAACCCCTTTTGGCCCAATGATGGGACGAGGATTGAGACCACAAACCCCACAAGAGCCTGTACGTTTAAATTACACTTTTTTAACGAAAGAGTTACAAAATAAGAAATGATAGCACAACGAAAAATTTTTTGTGTTTGTTGGAATTTTATGGTAATTTTTTTTTTGGCCCCGAAAATTCAGGAAGAAACTAGTCTGTTCAGCCGATCTTATCAATCGTTGTCAGGAATTAGAACTCAATATGGTCCCTATCTTAATTATTTGGTTTATTATGGATGGATTCCATTCGTGATCTATAAGGGTCTGCAGCATGGGAATCATAAGTATGTCTCAATGGATAAACAACAGCAAGGGGCTCAACCACAACAATACCCACAAACGAGACCTGCACGATGGACTGATGTCATCCCAATCATTGGTAGCAATGGATTTCCATGAAAAGTAAAAAAATCAGTGCATTTCATGAAATATTGTACTGTTGTGTCAATTCCTTGCCATTTCTTGTCGTTCGATACTTACTGACGCTGTCAGTTTTTGTTACTCATCCTTTTTTTTATAAACACAAATTTTGGGGCTGGGCAAAGGAACATTTTTCTTCCTTTAGCGGCAGATTCAAGGGTGGAAGTTTTCATATTTCACTTTTTACTATTTTTTTTTACGCACTTGCTTCCAAAAAAAGTTACTACGCTTCACTTCTGTTAACATTCGCTTTAAAACTTAAACTTTGCTGATCACCTTTCGTAGCTATTTTTAAAGATTTCATTTTTTCAAAAAACAAACGAAGGAGGGTAAGGTGTTACTTAAGAATATTCTATGTGATTTAATTGTGCAAAGCGTTGTCATGTTTTCGTTCATTCAGAATCGTTGTTCCCAAATAAATGGTTTATTTTTGGATTCAGTTCCAATTTGAATGTTATGCACATTCAAATTTTCAAGATAAATAAAACTGTTTTCGTGTGTTACGTTTCTCAAACAAAAAATGTTGTTATTTTCAGAAGTTGCTGGTAAATAAGGATGGGCAATTAGACAAACGTGACACGAAAGTAGCACCTTTTGAAAGAAATGTTCGTAAAAAATGAAAATGCTTGACAAAAAAAACAATACAAGAATCGAATTATTTATTGTACATAAGGATAACCGATTTTTTATGGAGAAATTTTAATCCAAATTTTTAAAAATATATCCACAAGTATTCAAATTTTTGAAACATTTAGGAAAGATATAATTAAAGACCAAAACTATATTTAAAAACTGCGTTGCTTATGTTTGAAATTTAAATAAAAATTAAATCAAAAAATGATATTCTGTGGCTGCAATACTGGTAATGTGGATGGTATCTTTACAATAATTGCAATATACTTATTAAAATATATTACAAGCAAAATAGATTCGACAAAGCTATTTTCTCTTTCATAAGATTAAAGAATATAATAACATTCTCGACTGTACTACTTTTTGAGCGACGTTGTGCTTGAATTTTTGAAATGAAAATTTACACTAAAAAAAACGAAATAAGACTATATTGACATTGACAGTACAAAGCATGGTAATACAGTCCTCAAAAGTGATTAATATGAAAATATGCAACATTTGCATCAATTAGACAAAGAACAATAAAAAGAGTATGAGTGAACAACTCTATTAGAATGTGTAAGTGATGAATTTTTTAACCACTATCCCCTCTGTCTCAATCTCCCTCCTGTCAGTTTTCACAATTTTCCAATTGTCATCATAAATTACTATGATAAAATTCCTCAAACCAAAGAACAAGGACAAGTATATACACAGCCAACATTAGGATTTTGATGGAATTGCGTGCCATTTTGAAGAAGACTTGTGTATTTTCAGTGGCTTTTAAGGTGAACCAGTCATCGGACCATTGAGGAACAAATTCCCTCACAGCAATCATGCTAAAGGTCCATTCGTCGATGCCAAACACAAACACGTAAGCCAGCATATTGAGGATGATGTCCATAAATCCCTGCGCGCCATGGAGAGTGTTTTTAGTGCTGTAAATCAATGAAATGAAATAAGCCCAAGAGCCAAACAAGCCAAACAATATCTCCCAAACTTTGACCATTCCAGCATAGTTCCACCATCCAACACTTAATCAAACAAACAATATCAGGATTGTTATATATACATATGCATATGCATATATATATATATATATATGTATATTTGTACATATATGCATATATGTATATGCATGCTTTTATTAACATAGTGAGATCTTGATGATTATGAAGATTAGCCATTTCGACTAAGGGTCGTCTCACTTCGTCATAAACAAAGATAAACCCAGCACCAAGTACTGCTGGCATTAAGAATGCCAACACTTCCAATGATTTTTCCGAAATGTCCTCTTCTGGGGGCGAGCTGTGACGTGATTTATGTATTAACAAGCCACATAAAAGGCCCACGGAACACAGCTGTGTTATCACTGCTATTATCAACCATGCGATTACTCGACCTCGATCTTGAAATCGCATTGCATTCCAACGTGATGTGTGATAATACAATAGCAAAAAACCATTGTAAATGTTCGATTGCAATGTCAGCTCGCTTTTCTCGCTGTCACTGCTTCCTGCGTTTTCGTCGTTCTTCCCTTGTCTTTCCTCTTCTTCTAACTTACTTTTTAAAGCGGCTATTTCCGATTCTAACTTTAAAACGCGCTCAAGTGAATCTTTGTCAGTTGACCACGAGGAAAGGGCTACTTCTTGACCTTCAGCTGTGGCCATTATTCCCAACGTAAAAAAGGACCCTCTTGGTTAAAAGTTACAGGCAAATAATATACTAGCACAATTTTCAAACATTTTTAAAACGTTTCTTTTCCCATAACAAATCATTATACAACTTAATCTCCCAAGAGAAAATTGAGCACGTTTCCTGCATTTGTTAAACCAATAATTGAAGTTTACATTTACTTAACAGTTGTAGAAATATGTAAAAGTCACAAAGTAAAGTAGGGGAAAGTGGACCAAGTTTTAAAGTTTATTATGAGGGGCTTAATTTTTTTGAAGCAGTTAGATATTCCAGCTTCAGGATATCTGTTTAAGCATACTTTCAGGTTATTTCAATCATCTTTTGGAATGGCGTGGTATTCTCATGGAAAAGACAATGATGACTTAGTAAACAGTCTGTTTAAAAATAAAATTATCAAGTCGAAGCGAGTTTGTGAGGCCATGAAAAAAGTAGACCGAGGTGACTTTGCACCAAGCAGTCCTTATATTGATGCTCCCCAAACAATTGGACACGGAGCAACCATTAGCGGTTAGGCAAGAAAAACAAAAAAAAGGGTGAAGGATAACCCAAAAAACAAGCAAATCTAACAATGTGTATTACAATCGTTTTCACATAAAAAAAAAAAAGCACCTCACATGCACGCCCACGCACTGGAAACATTGGAAGACAAACTACAAGAAGGCTGTGTTGCTTTGGATGTTGGATCAGGAAGTGGTTACCTTTGTGTTGCCATGGGTACGTGTTTTTTTTTTAGTGTGCCAATAGCAGAGAAATTGTAATAAAAAAAAGGGGGTATAACAAAGAATCAATACATAAATAACTCAAAGCGTACCTGGTCGGAGAAAAAGGCAAAGTTGTAGGAATTGAACATATAAAAGAATTAGTAGATTTATCTGTAAAAAATATTAACAAACATCACGCAGTTAAGTCGACGGTTGACGTTTTCTTTTGCTCTTTTTTCCCGCATAAAAAAAAAAATATATACAAAAAATACAAAGGATTTACTGAAATCAAAACGTATAACCATTGGTATGTTTTTTTTTATGAATGAAAAGGGAAAGGATTAACAAAAATAAATCAGTAAATAACAAGTTTATATCTTTTTTTGTATTTAATTTTTATTTTTGGGGGAGAAAAGTGCACGGCGATGGTCGCAAAGGGTACAAAGAAGGGGGACCCTATGACTGCATACATGTCGGTGCTGCCGCACATCCTGACGTACCTCCAATATTGTGTGAGCAATTGAAAGATGGAGGGATCATGGTCACGCCAGTTGAAACAAATTCAAAGTATGGAGAGCAAATCTTTCGAATCTACAAAAAAAAAGACGGAAAAGTCGTTCATAAAGACTTACTGCCTGTCAGATATGTTCCTTTGACTGATGCTTCTAAACAAACAAAGTCCCACGAATAGACAAAAGTCAATAACAATCTCGTTTCAATTGTTTTTTGTTTGTAGTTTTTATTTTGTTTTTCTAGTTTTTTTGACCTATTTGCAAATTGAAAAAAAGTTCAAGAACAAAAGACACAATATCCTTCTCAATTGTGAAAATAAGCTGAGAAAAAAAAAAGAATAAGGTACAGTATATTCTTACTACAAAGATCTTTTTAGGATTGCCCATAATCAACATTTAATTCATTTTTAAAAGTTTATTGTCATTTAAAAAAAAGAAAAACTAACGGTCAAACTTGTGTTACTTTTAAAGTTTCTCCAAAAAGTTTTTTTCCGTCCAAATTTTGTTTTAATTTTTCAACACCAGCGATTGTGTTCAAATCATTTGAGTCCGATTGGACACAAACAATGCCAACTCTACCAACACCCAGTTTCTTAACAATGTCTATGCTGATCAATTGACAGGTGAGATTTAGTTTATCGATTATTTTTTGCAATACTTTGGTAAAATTTTCACGACTCACTTTGTCACTCAAACCAGTCAACTCAAAATTTGTTAATTGACAAGTACGAGGTTTTTTGCGAGATGGTCCATTTGTGTTGCTAGTCGATTCGTTGTCTTCTTTTATTTCACTGAGTGGTCGTTTTTTCTTTCCCATTTTTGATTTTTGTGTTATGGTTGTTTCCGCTTTCTTGTCCTTTTTTTGCGAAATTGCGGTGTCTTTTATCTTCGTCTCCTCTTTTTCAGGTACGTTCCCCCACAGTACATTGCTTGCGTCTTCAGGAGCTGTGATTTTTAAAACATTTGATCGCTGATTAGTTATTGGTTGCGTTTGATTTAATAATAAACTCTTTACGCTTATTATGTTTTGTTTTATTTTGTTGTTTTTTTTTTTCATTAAATTTACAAACAAAATTTAAAAAGTTCAATTTTGATGAGGTTAGTGCTCTTACTATGCTGACGATTTTCCGTTTGTATCAATGATTGTGTTGAGGGGAACGACGGTTTCAGTCACACTTACTTTGTCTTTTACTTCCTTGTGGACATGTTTTATTTGTCGTTTGCCCGTCTTGCAACGAATGCTGGCCTTTCTGCGTTTGCCCATTCTGATCCTTTTTGAAACTGAATGTTACTTTTCTCTCCCGTCCCTGCAGTGCACGCTTAAACGTACATTTTATTTTTTGGTTGACGAAATAGCACTACTTGACTACATAGATCCAACAACGTTTGTATACAAGATTTGAACATGTCTTTTGTTGCCGCGTTTTCTTTGACGTAATTATAAACATGTTTTGATAAATTTTATGTAGCTTTGGAGAGTCTTAGTTGTTTACTAAAATAAGTAATTTTTTGATAATCACTTCTACTTCGTGCATGTTGAGAATTCTTGGCACCACTTGGAGTGGTTCATTGCAGTTTTTAGAAACTGTTGTTAAAAAAAAAGGCGAAAAATACAGGGAGAAGCGAGATATGTCACAATTGGAAGCAAACAGCCTCTTTTTGACAAATCACTTAAAAGATTGTGAAGGTAGGCTATCAGCACTACGAAATGAATTTCAGTCGCAGATCTTTCAAATCCATGAAGAGAGTGTTGACCAGTTTTCACAATTTTCACTTCGTGTACGAGATTTGTTGAACAACGCATGGATCCATTACCAAAGCGAAGTGCATTGGAATGAGCAACACATGATGGACGTCTTGCTATCAATGGAAAGCAATGACCGTAATGGTTCAATAAGCACTGTTACAAAATACACAATATTTCGAAATTTTTTTTTTTTTGGATTGTAACGTATACGTCATTCACAAAACACTAACTACAATCATTTTTTTTTGGTCTACCCCTCCTCATCTTCTCCCTTTTTTTTTCCTTCCCCCTCTCCTTTTTGACTACGTTGTGTGAACTCAAAAAAAAAAAAAAACTTTGTGTGGAATTGAACTTGAAAGCAGGAACTGAACGAAAAGCGTAAATTATTGCTGACGAATCAAAAAGAAAACGAGGAACGACTGCAACGTCGATTGAAAAAACTGCACACGTTAAGCATCCACGCGGTATCGCGGTATTGCGGAGAGTGCATCCAAAAGATATACGAATTGTGGCAAGAAAAGTTCAAAAGTGAATTTGTGCAACAATGCCAACGAGCCGATATTACAATTAACCTGTTGCACTCGTATAGTCGCCATGGGTTTGGACCTGATCATTACAACAACAACAACAACAACAACGACAACAATAATGGCGGTACCTGCACAAATAACATTGATGACAATGCTAATGCCAGCAACACTACTACCAATGCCATCACTACTACTACTATTAATCCAAATAGCAATATCATCAAAAACAATAGCACTAACCAAGGTGATAATAATAATAATGATAATGATAATAATAATAACACCAATACGAATAAAAACAATAAGAATAGAAACACGATGGAGAACAATGGAAAGACAAAAGAAGATACGGACGCATGCATTAAAAAACTTTTCAAATGGTTTGGCGCAGAAGAGAGTAATGGTGCAAGCCATCCTTGCAATAGCCACGATGTGAAAGGCAACCTCAGCACAATGGTGACTGGTATCTTGAATGCAGTTATGAGCAGCGATCATCTCAAACGAAAAGGAGATCAGCAAATAGTGCCTGATAAAAGCAAGACCTTGTTCAAACGCGAAAGCAACGGCGACAACAACAACAACAACATCAATGATAATAATAATAATAATAACGATGATGCCAATGACAAAACAGGGAACGACAATGATATTGATAATGATGCTGATGATAGTGCTTATGATAATGGAGGCGAGGATAATAGAAAACAAATTGCTACCAATGTTGCAATGTTAAAGAACAATCATAAAAAGATTAAACAAGCAGCCTCTCGTACTACTCCATATTGGAAAAAAGAGCCGCAAAATCATGAGTCAAAAAATAAAAGAACATTCGCTCAAATGATGGCAGAAGAAATTGATACCAATCCATATGAATGTCCTTATTGTCCTGAAAAGTACAGCAGTGGATCAGAGCTCAGAGTTCATGAGTCTAAGAAACACAGCCATGTACTTCTTTTTAAAGTTGTTAGCACTTTTTTTCCTCCTTTTTTTTTTTTTTTTTTTTTTT
>ASPP01003918.1:0-11005 GCA_000512085.1 Reticulomyxa filosa
GGCCAATTGGAAATTCCGACAAAAGATATCTTTGGATCTTCCAAGAGTTGGTGCAATATTTTTAAAGGAGAGTGCTTTGAATGTTCGGCCAATCCAATTTCATCGAGCAATAGAATTGGCTTGACTTGATTGTTCTCACTGTGACGCATTGCTTGATCCCATCGCTCTTTAATTCCTTGCGGTTTGCTATCACGAGTGCATTGGAATGCAATGGTATGAATTGGCTTAACAGCGAAATGTATATTAACTTTCTTTAATCTTTCTTCAAACTCCGTTTTATTGTGAGAAAGGTTGTCACGAACAATTTGAAAAGATAGAGTCTTTGAGGTGCCAGGTTTGCCCACTAAAACAATCGGGGTAGTAGTGATAATGGACATGAACAAAATGAACAAATTTTCTTTTAATCCTTGATTCAATGCAACACCTCCAGGGATTAAAAACGATTTGCACAGCGTGTCCACTTCTTGTTCCAAGAGTTTGGTAAATGTATTATCTGTGGAGGAAAGCTCTTTACTCAAGTCTTGTCTTTGATTGATGTTTAGTCGAAAGTAATAACATAATCCAATGGCAATGTTCAAGCTTCGGCTAATCCAAGGAATATCGTTGGAATTCTTTAATTTAAAGCATTGCTTCATCAACCATTCAAATATCTTCAAACATCTTGACACATCTCGCAATGAGACAATGGCTTTATCTCTTAAATGTATGCGTAAAAACTTTTGGGCTGTTGCAATCTTTTTCGAAATTTCATTTTTCCATTTTTCAAAATCCTCATGTAAGCCAAACGGAAGCTCATTTTTCACTTGATTTGTCATTTCTACTATATACTGTTGCTCATCAAGTTCTGACAATCTTCCAAATGACCATACGTACTCCTTCATAGTCTCACACAATGGATGCACTCGGTATATGTATTTGCTCAATTCATCGTTTGTAAGCAATTCACCTTCTTCGGCACTCAATTTACGTTTTCGATATGGATTGCATGCAGCAATGACTTTAATATCTTCTGGTATTTTTACTCCGTCCAATGTATGATTGCACACCAATTCGTTCAACCAACCAATATCTGGAGAAGTATTAATTTCATCCAAAAATATCCATTGTTCCCGATCTCTCTTATTCTGTTTCTTTTTCATTTCCTCAATGTGTTTCTCAAACCCTTTCCTTTCTTCCTCGGTCATTATCGTTTTTTTAGTACTCTTTTTCTTATTTTCTTCCTCAATCTTTTCCCTTTCCTCTTCCTCTTCCATTGCGATCTTTTTTCCGTCCTCTTCCCATTTGTTTACGCACGCTTTAACAATGTCCCGAAGATCTTGCCTTCCAAATCCACCATGTACATCTATGGCTTGCAAGGAAACATGAGCTACTTTGGCCAGACATTTGATCAATGATGTCTTTCCACAGCCTGTTTCTCCCATTAAAATAATCGGTGTATTGGATTGTATCCTCAAATATATTGCAATCATTTTCAATATATTGTCATAAGTTAATACATAATATCGGAATTCTCCAATTTTCATATTTTCAATTTTCATTTCTGGCTCTTTTTTTTCATCTGACATGAACTCCGTTCCCCATAATTCCACTTTAATCTTTGTCTTTAGTGTTTCTTTTGTGCCAACAATACGAAACAATAACTCTGTTCTTTTATCTTTTTCTTTAATTTCTTCAGACACGTTCTTCGATTGATTGTCCGTATTTTTCTTCTAGTTTTGTTGTAAATGTATTTTGCAAAGTGTATATTCATACAACAGCTTTGTACTTCCTAAATATATGCATACATATAAGGAATTAATGACAAGATTCCATTCGATTGCAATCGCCTTGTGCCGAGCTTTCATCTGTTCATTCCAACTCAGGAGCGTAAAACCCAAACTGCTAAAGGCTTGCAACAAAGGTTGAGGCGCAGATGTTGTATCATTAATCAGTGTTGAAATTGTACCTTTTCAGAAAGAGATGAAAGCCAAAAGCAAAAGCCGTTTTATATGCACACATATTCAAAAGTGAAGTTTTCATTGGAAATCAATCTTAATAAATTGGACAAACCTGCATCATCTTGATTGACTAAATACAAAAAATCTTTGGATCTTTGCCATTCTTTGCACAAATAAAACTCTTCCTCTCCTTCACTCTCTTCGAGATTGTTTCCGTTGCTGTGTGCGTTCCCTCTCTCATACAATCGACTGGAAAGATCCATGCTGATCGCAATGATAGATTTGGTGACTTCGTGTTTGAAACGCAAGGGCCATTCTCGGCTTTCTTTGTCTTCATTTCGTAAAAAAACAGAGTCAACCAAGGGAGAAAATTGATTGAATAGATATTTATAAAAAGCAGTTTGATGCAATGGAGAAGCTTGCTCAATTTTTGGACATTTCGTTTTCATGATTTGAATCATTTCTGCAGGTTGCAGATCAGGAATTTCTTTCATTTTGGGATCTGTGCTCCTATTGTTTTATTTATTTTTGATTTTTTTTTTAATTGGACTAAAAAGATAACAATATAAAAAAAATATATTTTTTTTTTTTTGCAACTTTAAATTTTCAGCAAAGAATTCTTTCATCCATTTAATAGCAAACTGTGCTTCTGGACCGAATACATATGGATTGGTATCTTTAGACACTTTAACAATGGGAAGCTTTGACAAAGAGAATATTGTATATAACACCTTTTTGTAATCGTTATTACTTCCATTCAATTTGAAAGGCATTTCAATTAAGAAGGCCATGTTCGTATTGACATGGAAACATTGCGACGCCGGCACGTTCAATGTGGTGTTGATATGCTGCAAAAACAATAGCTCAAATAAAAACGTATTCATTGAAGCCGAAACACAAGAGGAAATATCTAGATGATATACTACCAGGTTATCAGCATGATAATTGAGTTGGGAACACTTACTTTCAATACCAATTAAATTTTCTTGCACTTGTTCTTCATTTGTGCAAGGATGATATCTCCAAAACCCTTCCATTATACTCTTCCAGTCCATGGTACTACTATTGAACGCAACGCGTACCACTTGTGTTTTTGGATTAATCTTTCGGATTGATGCAATATCTTGTTCAATTTTAAAGCTCTTGCCCATGCCAATTTGGTCAGAAATATACAACTGCACAAATGACTTGTTACTGTTGCGATTGACTGAGGGATTTTGTGAAGCAAATGTTTCCAAATCATTACAGTATGATTGTTGCATCAAGTGATTTGGAGTCTGATCATTCAGTACAATGCGTTGAGACAAACTAAAGGGATTTAGTTTTTGAGATAACATATTATTGGGTGAATTTGATATCACAACCAATAAATACGGAGTTTTCTTCAATTCATTTAACGCATTTTCACTCAACAGCAAAGTATGGAACAATTTGGTCACTCGCTCCAATGTTTCCAATGGTAACACTTCTGGCCACATTAAGCAATACAATGGAGGCTGCAAGGCAATTTGTTTTGAGGGGATGGGAGGAGGAGTTGCGGCGAGCTTCTGTTCTTGTTCATCTTCTTCGTAGACTTTGGCTGATATAGCTCGGAACAACAAGCATTCAATTTCCTCTTCTGTCGTGTTTTCCTTGCATATCAAAATATGTTCGCTGCAAGGAATGACTCCAACACTTTTGAACAGCTCCAAAACGTTGAGCATTTGATTGGTATTTTGAATTATTAAGTTAGGTTTGCCATATTCAAGTCCGCACGAAGATACATTACGATATATACTACCAGACTGTTTCAAATTGGTCCAAATATCGGAAAACACAGTCCCAAATTGAGTCAACGCCTTATCTCCTTCTGCAGCTTCAAATTTCCATTTTTCTACAAAAGGTAAGGCATCAGAGAGGTTAGGATCAATACGTTGTAAAAATGGTAAAATAAATCTGGAGCAAAGTATTGCTCGATGTTCTTGACGGCAGTTTACAATATCATTTAATTTTTTGGAAAGACAACGTACTTCATTGAATGTAAAGTAATTTAATATTGGAGATATTGTTCTCAATTGCACACATTCCTTTTGCCACTCTTCTAATCTATTCTTCCATTGACTTTGTAGATCTTTAAACACTCCTAACGATCCTTTCACGGGCAAGCGCAATTTTTCTGTTTCTTGTCGGCCACCTTTCCTCCAAAACATCACTCGTAATGTCTCAATATCCTTGCACATGCCAAACTGCTTAATCAGTGACTCTACTCTTTTTAACTCTTTTTCTTTGGAAAATCCTAACAATACACGATCAATAGCCTGTTCAATTTGGTCGTAGTTGAGTTTCTCTGATCCAATTTGCAAGACGAGCCACTCATTTGCTTTTGTTTCTCTTTGCTATTGTCGATAACAATGGAACTGACTTGTAATACTTGGTCACATCCAGCAAAATGCCATTGTCCAATCTGATTTGCTTTTTCCAACAAATTAAAGCTTTGGACAGCTTGTAATCGACCGGCTTCTTCCACAAGAAAAGAAACACGGCTCAGATCCTCGTCGCAGCACTTTTTGAATTTGACAGTGAAATCGTTGTCACGTTTATGAATTGCTAAAATTGCTTTTGCAACTTGGCTTGTCACTTTTAAATCGGTATCCCAAATATACTCACGAATATTTCCATTGACTGCACGTAATGCGCCTACCAATTGCTGGAATCGGATTTCCTTGCAATTGTCCAATGTCTCCATGGTGTTTGCAAAATGCTCTTTGTTTGCAAAGTTTTCGTTAGTCGCCAGTTGTTTGATCAGCTCTTTTTTATTCACGATCAAATCTAACAATTCCACACATTGCAAAGCTTCATTTCCAAAGCAGCTGATACACTCATCGTAACATTTGGACAAGTGTTGGATTGAAGGCTCTCGTTCTTTCAGTGCTTTAAGGCCGTTCTCCAATGACTGGATAAAAGTATTCCAATTTTTATCGTTTTTTATTGTGTGGTTCGATTTGTGATATTCTTTTAAAATTTCGGTGGCATCTATTAGCTTTGCCCAAGGAGTCACCATTTCTCTTAGTTGTTTAATCTTTTCACATTTTTCATGGATACCTTTTGCCATTGCCTCACTTGTTTGCGGATGCCACTTTGGAAATAGAAATTTCAATTCCAAATGTAAATCACTCGCTTCAAACCAGTTCAAATCTCCCATAGAAAATGACTCTTTTTTTATTCTCTCTCCCAATCCCATCCATTTTTTGTTCACTTGAGTATAGAGTTCGTCCATACTCGTCTCAAACGTCAACTTTCCTTGTTCTTTCATATCTGCTCGGTACATATTCCATAGCTTTTTAAATGCAAAGCTGTTTTTGATATCTGCCAAATCGTTCATTATTTTTTCTCTTTTTTGAAACATCTTTTGTTCATTCTGATAGCTCTGACATGCTTTTAGAAATGGCTCCAAATCCCAATTGGCACAGAAATTACCAAACTCTTGTAACCGTTCGGAGAGATCATCAGGAATCATATAATTTGTCGACACCACTGTGTATAACTGTTTCAATCGCACAAACTCTTTATATTTTTTTAATACATCCAATAATGCATTGACTCTGTTTTGGATATTGTTGTCTTTCCATCTGGGCAAAGATTTGCTGATCAATTGAATGTTATTCTTGTTGTTATCACGTTCGAGAAACTCGCACACACAAAATGCAATTGACTTATCTTCACTCATTGTAAATAAATTATTCAATGCCATTTCCATAAAGGTTTGTAAGTCTTTCAATCGTTCCACTTTCGTTGATTCATGTTGAATCAATGGCAACCACGGAATAGACAGAAAGCAATACTCCAAATAATATATTAACAACTTTGGTTTATCTTTGTCTACTTTTTCTTCTTTAGGCACTTCTTGTTTCTTTTCTTCATTGTTTTCGTTTTCTTTATCTTGATTTTCTTTTTTTTCCTCGGTTGTGTCCTTGTCTTTGTTAGCATCCTCTTTATTTACAATTGGTTCCACTTGCACGGGAATATCCACAATAGCTTCAAATATTTTGTTCAATAATTTCAAATCAACAGATATGGACTTTGTCCCCAAAAGTTTTTTCATTGCCTCCAAAGATTTATTGCTCCATTTTTTTCCGCTGAGTAATATGGTCTCTTTTTTCTCTGTTATTTCAGTCAAAAATGTGTTTTGGTATTCACTGGGGAGACTCCAAAATTCTGGATGAAACATCAAATCCACAAGTTGTTGCGGAGAATCAATATTCCTTCCAACCATCTTGTTGTTTATCCAGTCACTCAAACTTTTCGACAAAATATTTTTAAAAATATGTTTTCTTTCTTCTTGTGTTTCATACGTAAACAGTTTCAGCCACAATGTGAGCGGCTTTCCTTCTGATACAAATCGTTTTAGCAATTTCTCAGAAGCATCACTGACTTGTCTTTCAATAGCTTTTTGGTCAAATGAACAGTATTTCCAAAGCACACCAAAAATAACCATTAATGTGTCAACACGATAGATTATGCCCGTTTTGTCAATGTAATAATCCAATGTTTGCAACACATTTTCCCAATTTTCCCAAATTGTATCTTTGTGTTTCAGTATAAAAGAAATGAAATCAATGAATGCTTCATCAGTCAAAACTACTGCATGTTGGAAGTTTCTATGGTCAAATATACCCAACAATTTTTTGCGAATTTGCTCATCTTTTAATGCCTGAATGGTTTGGAGTCTCTCTACAAACTGACTCCACTTTTCAAAGTTACATTTGTGTAAATTGAAAATAACATCAGCACATTTCGAGTCATAAGATGTCCACAAGTTAGTCCACGTTTGCACAGTCATAAATTCATCATTAGATAACAAATGTTTCAATACTTCTTGGGATAAATAATTATCATTTTGTAAATGCAATATTTGCATCAAATGTACTTCTGCGCATAAGTTTGAACTGATACTGAGCAGACGTCGAATTTTTAGATCCGTTTCGACAACGTCTATACACCGTGTGGCCATTTGTGACACTTTATTAACGTTTTTAAAGTCGAAACATCTTAAAATTTTGTCATTTTGCATGTTAGATTTGCTTGTCAAAAGATTGAAACAAGGGATCAACATAAACTGTTGGAAGCCTTCTACTTTAGTACACGTCTTATCTTCACATATATTGCATTTCAAGTCAAACCAGAATATGTCTTTCATAGTTTCAATTATGTTTAGTGTTGTTATCGCACATTTCACTACAGCAAACAGTTGCGGTGGAAACAGATATTGTCGTTGTTCTCCAAGTTGTTCACATACAAATATAATTTGATAAATCTTTTTTTTTTTAAAGAATTTCTAATGACCAAATTGTACCAAAAACAGGAAAATATAATATATGTATATATCATAAATCTTAACTAATTTAATATCTCCTTTGTGTTTGTTAAGCGAATTTGTTATTTTTTGAAATAAACTTTGGAGTTCTTTGGTAGGTTTTTGAAACTCCTTGGCCATATCACGCATAGCTTGCCTGGCAAATTGAAATGACTCTTCGTCATGGATGCTTTCCATCAAATGGCGAGCCACAAAAACATTCGGGAATTGAGACGAGCTATCCGTAGCCTTCTTTAAAAAATGAATAGCGTCGTAGAGTGGCTGAGCATAGCCCTGGCTTTTTAATGCCACAAAATAGGCACATTTGTGGTGATCTACATTAACGGACACGCGTAAATTCTGATATTTAACGTCAACAACTAAACTTGTATTCTTTTTTATTCGAAAATCGGCCACGCACAAAGATGTGAATTCAGTGCTTGCCACTCTCATTGAATATCCTTGTCCTAAAATTTTTTTTGGAGTAACTCTAAAGAGATATAATCGAAATATAAAAAATATACCTTTTTTTAACGAAATAATTGGCCTCTTATCTGTTGATAAAATTTCATGGTAAGCATAAATCCTCACAATTTTAGAGGCGTTGTCATTGGTACACTCATTTGGAATGATGAAATCTGGTAGTGTATTACAATCAATAATTTTCTCTTCAAGGACAATGTCGACACACTTTTCTAATAAATGTTGGCAGTTGTCGTCTTCGGTCATTTCATGAAATTCTTCCACCAGCTTAAGCAGCTTCACAATTTCTTCATTTTGTTCACCTGAATTTGCGGGATTTACCTCTTCGTCATGTTTACCCTCATTTACATCTTGGCTTTGTCTTGAGGGAGGCAATGCGCATAACAATGAATCTGGTACTTGGCATGGCTCACAAATGCATTGCATAATTATCCCTTTAGCCAACTCCAATTGGATGGCTCTCTTTTGCCACATTACTTGCTCCATTTTGCTTTCTCTAACGTGACTATCTTCCCCTTCTTGGAGCAGTTTCATCAATGTGGAGCCCATTTTAGACAGCTCTTTGTTTTGCCATTGTTTCCACGATGGTTGTTCTGTATGTTAGACAAAGTGACTTATCATTCAATTGATATAAATATACCAACAAAAAAAAAGATACGTTGGGATGGATCTTCGAGCCACTTTTTGACATCGCAAAAATTACTTGCTTTTTCTTCAAGTTCTGAAGATGCTGGAATATCTTTAATTTTACGACTGTCCAAATACAAACAAGGAAAGTTCGTATAAAATCAAAATTATATGTGTACACATGTATACGTATGCGTGTATGTACATTAGAGCTTTTTCAATCCGCTTCACATCCACAGGTATGTATTGTTTTTCAAACCGAAGCCGAAAAGATAATTTATCCCCATCACGCAATTTGGTTACTCCTGGTACAATGTTGCTTGAAAATGTCACACTTATCTTCACGCCGCAAATATGAAAAAAAAAAAGCAACACGAGTGTGAAGAAACAACTGTTTGTGTAACATAATCATCAAAACACGTAACTTGTCTTGTATCAGAGTGGGGTTTTATTGACACTAAGAACACTTTGTTAGCACATCCAATGTGTCCTTCATACACAGGCCACTCAATATTTTCCACTACCAATTTTTTGTTTTCATTCAATGTATACGTGCATTGAATTTCGTCACCTTGCTTCAATTGCAAATGTCCCCACTGCTTGTCTTCTAGTGGCGCATTCGCTTTTTGGTTGTTCTGGAACAACATAAAAAAAAAAAGTGTCACTCTTTTCCTTCTTTTTCAATTTACACTAATAAATAAATAAAAATGTACAGTGTTATTAATGTCACCTTCAGATTAAATGTAACAACTTTCGATGTCAAATTTACACTTGCGACTTTTCCATACTCCACTTTTTTTTCGACGGGCTTTGGTTCATTTTTGGCATCTTCGTTGGTGGCACTATTGGTATTGTTTTGGGTGGAATCATTTTTGTTTTCGTCCTTTGGAATGATCTGCTTTTCAGCTTCTACTTGCCTTGGGGTTGATTCTTTGGCTTTCTCGTCATCCTTTGAAGGAATTTCGTTCCCATTTTCTGGTTTCTCTTTGGTGGATGCTTTACTACTTTCCAAGTTCGTTTCGACAGGTTTTTCTGATCTTTTTAGTTTGTTTATTTAAAATGAAATGATATTTTCCCAAAAATAAAAAAGCCAATCAACTCATTTTGTAACTGAAAATGTACTAAAAGAGTGGCTCTATTTTTTGTTTGCTATCAACTGCAATTTTTCAGTGTCTCCTCTCATAAAACCATCGACATCAAGTGGCTTCATGTCTTTTTTTTGGCGCCATTCGTTCAATGCACGCAATAGTTTTGATTGTTGACCTTCAACCAATTCTGCTTTTTTGAATACATTCCGCCATTTTTCGTTCGGTAGGACGACCACGCTTTCCATGTCGTCACATCCTAAAACGTCGAACAATTGCTCTAAAACTTTGTCCACATACTGTTGTCTCAATATTCTTAAAAAATCTCTAATTTCTGCTTTCCCTGGATCTTCTGCCATTGTGCAACATACAATGACGAGCAAAAAAAACCTTCGTTAGTTTGTTTATCAATATTGCATCCCTTGCTCAAGTATTTATGTAATTTGTATATTCTTTCTCTTACGTTGGATTTCCGCAATTGACAAAATATATTTCTATCAGCTTTTTCATTCGATAATGCTAATTGATTTTTATTACGCATAAATAATCTTCAAATTCTCTTCAGAGTTATTATGAATTCCTCTCTTTCTTTTTTGTCTTAATTATTTTTACCTACTGATGTTTATCAAAGTTAATAAAAGTGAATTTGTAGCTCAGAAATGAGCAATCTACAATTTGCAACACGATAGCTTACTGAAATAAATAGCATTAGAAAAGTGTGTTGTCTAACCATAATGCAAAATAAGGAGTTTTATCGATAACTGACACACTTAGCACTACTTTATCAATAGGCTTAAAGCATATCCATTTTTTTTCAATTTCAACAATTTTTAATGTGTTGTTTTGAATAAGATAACGCTCTAAAGTTTTTGTCTGTTTAAAAGTTTTGAGAGTGGGCTCGAAAAGAAAAAAGTAACTGCCAACTGTCAAAGAATTAAACTCTCAAAAAACTTGAGTACCACTTCTGTTTATCAAATACATTTGTAAAAAAATACTTTTATGCTCTCCTTGCGAAGTTTGTACGATTTAAATATCGCACATTATTCATGGCACAATTATATTCAGTCTCTAATCTTCCGTTCCTTTCTGGAGTCACTATCTTTTTCTCGAGAGTAACTTTTCCTTTTCGAATTAACAAAGAAACTTGGTAATTTTAGTTTTTACTGGGAAACAACTTTAGGGATATGAAAAAGAAAAGCAATATAAGATAGTTCATGTAGTAATTTGCATATTATTACTTGCGATATAACTTTCTGCGAAAAAAGTCTTTAAAAAATGTTGATTTTTGACTTAGAAAATCGATATATCATAAAATGTTATTTTGGTATGTCAAAATTTTTGTCCTTACATTGTAAAATCAAAATTATATTTAATTGAAAAAATAACCTGTCAAGATGCAATAAATATTTTCTCTATTTGTTCAATTAAAAAAAGGAAAAATGTAATCAAAAGCCTATGTCGATTACAACACCAAATTATATTTTTATTCTTTGGCACTACAGTTGCGACAAAAAAAATTAGACAACCCTAAAATATGAACT
>ASPP01003926.1:0-12042 GCA_000512085.1 Reticulomyxa filosa
CCCCCCCCTTTTTTTTTTTTTTTAAAAAAAAAAAAAAAAAAAAGGAAATTGCAAGCAGAACTTTTGCAAAACTCGTTCTGTGAACGAAGCCTGAAATTACGCGATACATTTGGCGAATCGGCGAACGAGCACTTGTACGAGGTGTATATCCAACCGAACATGGACAAGATTGGGATTCGGTTCAAGATAATCGACGGGAGAGCGGTGATAATCGAGTGCGAGCGTGCGTTTGGACGTGAGCATATAATTCCAGGCAGCTACATAATCGGACTGAACGAGAACAGCTTGCTGCCCTACTACATCAACGACTGCGACTTTGTGATTGACAAATGGGACAGCGTGAAGCGGCAGTCGTTGGTGAGCGGTTACACGATCCAATTCGGGATCCACCCACGCGCCTACCAGCGGGGGTATCACACGCAGTTTCGCATTACGCTCGAATCACCCTGTGAAAACTTTGTTGCGCTCATGAAAGCGTCCAAGAAGCCACTGATCAAGTACGATGTATTGAAGCACTCGTTTCTGCAAACCCTGATTTGTCAAGAAGTTTTTGGTTTGCCATCCAACCAATTCCAATGTGAAATCTATGGCAGTGTTTTTTGTGGTGTTAATAATAATAATAATAATAATAATAATGGAATTACTGCCATTGATATTTTGACATTCATCCCCATATCGCCAGTTCACAAAATCATAGAGTACTATCAGCGATGGCTGGGCTTGTCGATCCCAAGCGAACTGGTGCATGTCATTCACAAATATGTGACGGCCGACTTGATGGTCGAACAGGTGCTGCGTAAAAAGCTGTCGCAATTGCAAAGTCGTGCCAAAGGCATTTGCGTGGACTTGAATCATCGCAGCGACGACAGCAAGTATCCTAGCTTGTTTTACAATTGGGCCGAGTTTCGAAACACCCTGAATGCCCCTGTACCAAGCGATGGGAATAATACTAATGGTACTACTACTAATGGTACTACTACTACTAATGGTACTACTACTACTAATGGTACTACTAATGGTAATGCTAGTACCAATACTAGTGGTAGTGCCAGTGGTAGTGGTAATGGAGTAGATGAATCTAATGCTTCTTCTTCTTCTTCTTCGTCTTCTTCTTCTTCGGCTATCTCGTGTCTGAAAGAAACAAAAGGGGCTGTCCATATCGGCTGTGTTCGCTATTACCATAACATTCGCAATCGCTTCATCCATCGAGGCTTTGGGATGAACGACTACTTGAGGGGCATTGACATGCTCAGCAATTACTTGTATTGCGTCAAAGGCATCGACAACAACCAAAGCGCTTGGTACTACGTGTTCATCGACCCCGCTCGCAAGGACGCCTTCGAAAAGGCTCTGAACGACGATGAAATACACTTGGAAAACTATGGCTCCATTGTCTGCAGCGCGTATGGGGAAGACCCTTCGGAGGAAGTCACCAATCGCATGCGCTTTGAGTACATCCTCGACAACGATGCCAAGCTTTTCGATATCCCCAAAGACACCAACGCCAAACACAAAATACACACACGCACGACTCCTACGCTCGCCATTGGCTCCGAAAAAAACGAAGAAAAGACACTCCAACCTAACAACGCCGAAAAAAAAACGGACGTGTTTGGACATGAACGTATACGTCAGTCACGTGCAAATGATACTGCTCATTCAAACGCAAATGCAAATGCAAATGCGAATGCAAATGTAAGTGCAACTGTAAATGCAAGTAATGAAAATGGACAGGAAAATGAGGATGACAATGCTGACGCTGATGAAGAAGATGATGACGATGACGATGATGACAATGACAATGACAATGTTCTACACAATTTTCGAGTCGAAACAGAAGACGAAGAGAAAGCCATTGATATTTTGAGTATTATGTTTCCACATGTCCAAAAAGATACAATCGCTTCACTCCTGTCGCAAGAAAAAGGGGACATTGAATCGCTCATTGACAAACTTAACGCTTTTCATGTGGAAGAACTTCAGTTTTTGTGACCTCTTTTTTTTTTAAATACAAAAAAAAAAAAAAAAAAAAGATGACAAATTTTTAATTTTTTTTTGTTTGGTTGCTTTTTGCAGAGATGACACCCATGAACCAAATGATCAATACAACGAAAAAAATGATGAAAAATTGGCATATCTACAATGTCTGTTTGAAAATATCAGTCCTGATATCTTACAGATGAAGTTAGACCAAAACCATGGAAGTGTTGGAGAAACAGTCAATGAGTTGATGAGATGGAATTCTTGAGCACTCCTTTGTCTTGGCTATTTTTGATTGCTTCAAAAAAAAAACAATTTTTAAAAAAATCCCCCAAATTGGAACAAAAAATCGTATGAGTTAGCCAGTTTGTGAAGATTCAAAAAATTGTGTTGTTTTGTTTTTTTAATTTTTCTGTTCCCTTTTTTTTTTTTTTTGAAGGTTGGATTGTTCAGTTTGAACTTGTATTTTCTTTTTTTCTTCTTTTTTTTTTGCTTGTGTAGTCACTCAAAATGTAAGTGTTCTCTACGTTTTACTGATCAATTGGAGCCACTCACTGTTTTTTTTCTCATCTCATTCAATAAATGTTTTCATGTCGTTTTGTTTCCTATTTTTTCTGTTGGGCAGGGTCCAGAGATCAACAACTACGCAATTATTTTTGGAATTCGGACAAGTTTTTGTTTTGTTAAGCAAACAAAAAAAGCTAGTAGTTTCCTTTCAAGTTTGGTTTGCTGTCGTTTGTTTGTTTATTTTGTAATACTCAGAATGAGCCAAAAATAAATAGATGTGTATGCAAAAAAACAACATCGATTTTTTTGTTTTTTTAACACTGGATTATTGAACAATGATTTTGCAACATTTTTTTTCAACACCGGAATGGCAAGTAGATGTTGAATATAGTGACTGATATTCGCTGAGCAATCATATCTCCAAAGCAGATTACTTCACTAGAAAAAAAGGTGAACATACTGAAACGCTTTCTTGGGTTATGTGCTGAAGCGAATTGTGTGTTGCATAAATACAAGTTTTTGCGATTAGTTGAAACAAAAGAAATAAATAAATAAGAAAATTAAATAGATGTATAAAGTTCGTGCTCATTATCTATGACTAACCACTTAATTTTTTTTATTGACAAGGGAGCTTTTTTTTTAAGAAAAAAAGTTCAGGGTTTTTGATTAGTTGGCACCACCTGTCCCCGACGAATCATAAATTCAACGTCATTTACATTAACATACTGTCGCGTATTTTTCGTCAAATTGTACGATGATCCATTTGCTGAGGTTACTTCCCCAACGTTTTCGGCAACCCAAACTTCAGTTTTTAAATATTTTGGGGGTAATAAAGTACTAGTGATTTCAATGTCAGTGAGCTCAATGTAAGTTGCTAATAACTTGTTATACTCATTAAAATAAGATTGTTCCACATTATTTAGCTTACTTTTGTGCTCAGCGCTCAGGACACCTCCTTTATCCCATCGCAAATCCTCGATGCAGTCCAGCCGATAGCGGTGATATGCGTGTAAAATACGCTTGTTTCGCAGCAGCGCATGACGATAGGTCAAAAAAGCGCATGCAATTCCTGGATCTGTGATTCTGCCGTTTGCTGCTTGCATAGTTTCAGAAACGCACGTGTGCAACTCGTCCACTTCGTGCAGGACGGTGTTCACAGAGTCATTATCATAGCATGGCAACCAAGCATTTCGCTTTAGAGAGCGCAGCATTTCTGCTCCAACACAGCCATATAACGGTTGTTGTTTGTTGAATTTCGTTGAGGAGGCCATAGATGTTTTATTGAGCACAATTATTCTAATTGAGACCCTTTTTTCAGCGTTTTCGGCCCAAAAAATCAGACCGAAATGGGGACAAAATGATAAAGCATGGCCAACTAAAAAGCAATTTTTCAGTTCCTTCGATTAAATTTTAAAAAGCTGTTAGCGATAGCGACACAGTATCTTTTTTCTATTGTGTGCGGGCGACATGTTTCTGTTTAGCACATACAGCGTTGTTTTCCTCTCCCTAAAGTTCAGCACTTCCAGAGCAAAAAATCTCACTATTAATTGTATTTAGTAGCGTTTTTGAGCACTGCTACAAAGTTCGCAAGGCTTATCCAATAAAATGGATACAATTAATGCCAACCTAGAACAGCCTCCAATTACAGCTCTTTCACTCCCCTTTAAAAAACTGGCCTCTTTACCTGTTCCACTTTCTTGTATCCAATGTATAGTCCACAAAAACGAAATAATAATTTGCGGAGGTTATGAAAATAACGACTGCTATTCGTACGATATTAGCAAAGATCAATACAAGCGTATCTGTTCTTATCCGAATGACGTTCGATTACGCGGGCACAGTGTGGTAAAGCGTGTGGACAACGAAAAATCAAGAGAAATCGTGTTGTTATCGTTTGGCGGATTACATAAGCATACATTAATGATGAGATATAGAAGCGTTTGGGAGGATGAACAAGATGACATTGCAATACATTGCAATAAATGGTATCCTTTCACAAACAATGCAAATGAATCAATTTCAATTGGAAGAGATGAAGATATTTACATTGGGATGCGTGCAGTGATTGGAGGAAGCAATAATCATTTGTTATTTATCTCTTATTATCCAAAAAATCTTGACGTATTTAATTTGATAACATTTCAATTTGTCAAACATGACACTCTGCCAACACATGATTCAATTGGATATCATTGTTTTGTATCAAAGGCAGCAAATGGATTACAAACGATTACAACAAATAAAATTAAGAATGAAATGGTATTATTTTGTAATAACGTGGGATTATCCATTGAATATGATGAGGATAATTGCACATTTCAATTTGAAAAATTACGTGTCTGCACAACCATTCGATCAATTGAGCGCTATGCCTATGTGCAAGTCAATAATGATGATATCTTATTTTTTGGTGGCTGGGATAGCTATTTAGGAATCGTTTCGAAAGGAGTATACAAATATTCAATACATGAGCGCAAATGGATGAAATTTGAATACAATTTACCTACTCCATTGAGCGATTGTGTTGTAATTTTGAGTGAGGATAATACATGTATGCATATTCTTGGAGGAAAAGGCAAAAAAAATGCATCCCTGTTGACGCATATAAAAACGAAGGTGAAGAACTGGATGAAAGAAGAAACAGAAAAAGAGAAACAATGGATCATAGAAGAAAGAAGAATAGAGGATGCTGAAAAGGAGATTGCAGAGTTGAAAACTGTGAAAAATGAGATTGAAAATATGAAACAAGATTTAAATTTGAAAAAGCTAAAAGTTATATATTATTTGTTTTTGTTTGTTTGAAAAAAAAAAATAATAATAATAACTCAACAAAGCATTTTTATTACTAAAACAAAACAGAGGCAAAGAGAGATAAATAAGATAGTTGAATATTGGATCCGAGAATTGTATATTCAAATAGGATGGATTGACGATTTCAATACAATAATTTCACGATATATTCTGGTACGCCTTTTTGTTTGTATATTTGTTTGGCCTTTTTATTCACAACATAACTATGTAATATCGGCCTCATTTTAAAATAGATGAAGTACTTTAAACCATTGAAAGTACTTTATGGCCATTTTGACACTGTGAACAGTGCAAAATTCTCACCAAATGGTCGTAGAATTGTTTCATCTTCCAATGACTGGACCGTCCGAATTTGGGACATTGCATTGGAAACAGAAATTAAAATACTACGTGGTCATTCCAATAATGTTAATGACGCGCAATTTTCACCCATTGATGATTTGGTGGTATCTTGTTCAAAAGATAAAACTCTTCGATTGTGGGATATAAAATCAGGACGAGATATCAAGATATTCAAAGGACATTCGCGTGCTGTGTTAAGAGCACAGTTTTCACCAAATGGACAAATGATTGCATCAGGTTCACAAGATAAAACTATTCGATTATGGAATGTGAAATCTGGAGAAGTGCTAAAAATACTTGAAGGACATTTAAATTGGATAAATGATGTGCAATTTTCATTAGATGGCCAACAAATTATATCTTCTTCTGATGACAACACTATTGTCATATGGGATGTGAAATCAGGTGAAAGATTACGAACTTTGAAAGGGAATTCAAGTAGCATAATGAAAGCGCGGCTTTCCCCAGACAGTCTCTCAATTGCTTCCTTTTCAATTTCTAAAACAATTAATATATGGAATATAGCATCGGAAAAAACTGTGCAAATATTGGATGGACTTTTTGATATAGTTCGAAATATAGAGCTTTCAGAAGATGGACAAATTATCGTATCTTATTCAATTGACACAACCAATCGCTGGTGTGATGTGAAAGAAAGAATGAAGAAAGAGCAGGCAGGATGCTATTTAAATTGTGCCGGCGATTTTCAATATTTTCCAGATGGCCAAACTATTGTATCATCTTCATATGATGCGACCATTCTCTTGTGGGATGTGAAATTTGGGATGGAAATACAAAAACTGAGAGGTCATTGTAACAATGTCACAGGAATAGATCTTTCGCATGATTACAACACAATTGTATCATGTTCTATTGACAAAACAATCCGGCTTTGGGGAAGATTATGAATACAAAAAATATATATAAATGAATTGGAATTTTCTTTGTTTATTTTTGTGAAAATGTCAAAAAAAAAAGAAAAGCATTTTTTATTTTATTTTTTTTAGCGTTTATTATTTTTAGAAGTATAATTTAGTATATTATATTGTCAATGTTGTTAAATCTGTAATCATAAATATCTCTATTTAATACTTTGCAAAAATTTTGCATAATTTTTTAGTCCGTCTCTTTTATGATCAATATTTTTGCTTTTGTTATGGAATAAAAAAAGTAATATTTAATTGTTATACATCTTTGATCATTAATTCAATATTTCATTGTAGGATTATTGTAATCATTTACATACAATGAGTTGCAGAAACAACTGGCATTGCTTTTTATGCCTTTTAAAAATTTAAAAAATATTATGGTTTTTTATTAAAACCAAATACATATCATTTTAAAGAAAATTTTGAACAATATTGATTATTTATAAACTTACAAAATGTTTATAAGAGTTTTTTTGTTAGAAATTTTTATCTTTGGGAGTCTTAACCACCAAAAAGAAATCAACTACTGAAAATAATGTATTTGGAATCAATGATCATGGAACGTCATAAAATATCTTAAAAAATTGCAATTATATTATAATTTTTTATTGTAAATTTGTTGTCTTTCTTGGTTAACATACATAGAAATTGTGGAATATCTATCTTGTCCACATTTTTGGTCTTTTAAAGCATCTCTAATCCAATTGTACTGAGGGTACTTCAATGGTAAATTCTCTTCTAATGCTCTTCTCGTGCCCCCACCCCAAAATTTGGCACAGTAATTGTCTTTATGAAGACGAAGAGACTGCTCTAAATCATATAATCCACTTCCTTTGTTAGCTTGTAATAAATTATTTCGAATTTCAGTAGCACAAGATAATTGGGATATGTGAAGCTCCAAATGATTTTTGCATTGTTTAATTGTTACAAAGAATGTAATATATCGACTAATGGTTTTAAATGAAATAAATTTTGTTTTTCATTATTGAAGATAGTCATTCTTTCAGTCTCCTTTTAAGAGTAACTTAGATGTTAGAAATGTTATGAAATCAATGGATGTGGCAATGATTATGCAATAGATTGTCTTCAATGGCTTAAGGATTTTATACATATGCCCAAAAAAAAAAAATTGCACGTTGACAAAACAAAAACAAAAGTTCCCAGATACTCACTTTTTTTGGATTTTTTTGTATACAATACCATCTTCTCGAACAACTGGATTACTTCTGCACATGATATCGCAACGGTATTTCCATCAGATGAAATATCCATACCTAACATACTTCTATAATAATACGATTCAATATATTGTATAACCACTTTTAGTTTTACATCCCAGAATTGTATACCATTTGACCCACAAGCTACAATTGTTTGGCTATCTGATAAAAATCTTACATCATTTGTTTCACCTCTTATCTCGTCACTTGTTTCAAATTTTGCAATCTCCAATCCTGTTTGTGCATTCCATATGCGGATTGTTTTATCACTTGAACATGAAACAATAAATTTACCATCTGAAGAAAATGATGCTTTCTTCACAGTACTGGCATGCCCTTTCAATGTATATACTTTTCACCTATTTTTATATTCCATATTCCAATTGTAGTGTCAGCAGAGGATGATACAAGATATTGCCCATCTGGTGAAAATTCCACATTGAGGATTGCATTAGTGTGTCTTTCAAGTTTTTTAAGCAATATTCCAGAATTAACATCCCAAATACGAATTATACCATCACTTGAAGACGATACTATGAAAGTTCCTTCTGGTGAAAATTGAACACTTGTTAAACCATTAAAATGTCCTTTTAATATCATTAACTCATTTCCAGATTTCAAATTCCACAGTCGAATCGTATCATCTTGTCCACATGATACAACTAATTTACCATCTGGTGAAAATTGTGCATGTGTTACACTTCCAAAATGTCCTCTTAGTAATTGGATTTCTTTACTTGATTTTATATCCCATATTCGAATTGTTTGATCATTTGAAGAAGAAACAAGTTTGGTTCCGTCTACTGAAAATTTTGCACTGTTTACATTCTCTAAATGTCCAGTCAATCCATTTGATGGTTTGAAATATTCCCTCTATTTAATGATTTTTTTTTTTGGATGTATTATATGTTGCAAAACATAAATGCTACATACCATAATATATAGTGTAACAATAATATTAAAATCATCAATCCATCCCTTTTTAATATTTGATAATCTAGCCCAATATTTAATGATAATTATGATATTCTTTTGCTTCTATTTTTATAATAAATGAAAATCTTATTTTCATTTTTTTATTCTTATTCTTATTCTTATTACAAATATGATAACATATATTATCAACTTTTGATTTATATTTTTGGAAGATATTCTCAATAGTATAAGGATTTGTGAGTCCATTCTTGTGTCTTTCAATCACTTTTATCTCTCTCATTTCAGCTTCTCTCAAAACCGATTGCTTCTCTTTCTCAGTCTCATTTTTCATCCATTCTTCTGCTTTTGTCCTCACATGTGTTTCATTTCCGCCTTTTCCTCCAATAATATGCACAAATGTTTTGTCTTCATTCAATATAACAGCACAACCATCTAATCTAATGGGTAAAGTGTGTTCGAATTGCATCCATTTATTCTCAATGGTTGAATACTTGTAAATTTCACGATTTAATGCATTAAAAAAAATAAAAATATCATTTATATAAATACATCTACAGCCAAATATTATTGATGAACAGGTATGTATTTTAAAATATCTCACTCGGTCGATGGTTTCATCATAATCAATTGCTAATCCCATATCATTAAAAAATAATATCAGTTCGGTCTTCTTTTTCTCGATTTTTATGACTGACAATTCTTTCTCATTCTCTCTTATCACAAAATTATGATAACATAAACCAATAGAAACAGGCATGCTAGTATGAGTAACACATTGAAACGTATTCAAATTGAATATATCTATATTTTTTGGACTATATGTAATAAACAACAAATGTTTCTTACTTCCGCCAATCACTGCACGTGCTCCTTCGTAATTGGCATTTTCTGCACCAATACTAATCTGTTTATTATTATTATCTTTGAAACGTAACCATTCATTCAAATATTTTGATTTTTCAATTTTACTTTTTTCTTCTTTTTTATCTTCACTATCGCTATCCCAAACACTCACATATTTCATTATCAATGCATGTTTGTATGCTCCACCAAAAGATAGCAATGTAATTTCATTTGGATTAGTATTACTGTTTAGTTTCACCACACAATGTCCAATTAATATAATCCTACGTGGATACGAGCAAATATATTTATATTCGTTTTTGACTGTATGATAAGAGTAACAATCTATTTTGTATTGTCCTCCGCAAATTAGAATTTCATGCTTATAAGCTATACATTGGCATTGATAAAGCGGGATTGGTAAAGGAAGTAAAGGTTCAAAGCGATTATCACTAGCTAGAATCATGCTTTGTTCTACTTTGGTGTCACTTGAATCCATTCGTAAATGAATGTTAGTCAATATGCTAATCTATGATGAAATTATTATCGTTAAGCAGATAGCTTTTTTTGTTGAAAGGGTTAGCTTAGATTTTTTAAAAGTAGAGCAAAAAAAGAAAGTTTACGTTTTCGTTTTTCTCGTGTTCATGAAATTTTCCATTCTTTTTAATCATTTTCAAAAAAATCTTACAAAATTTTCATTTATTATCCATATTCCTACATTATTGAAAAAAACAAAATTAAATATTTAGAAGGCCTAGCCTTATAATGAATGACCTTACATTTATCCAACAGTAGTTCAAAGTGAAGTTTATTCACTTTTCCAATATTATAAATCCACTAAAAAAATATTCCATAGTGATGGGATCTAAATTAAATTTAATTATATAAATTAAATTTAAAAGTTATATAATATATAATTAAATACATTTAGATCGGCTATAAAAAAAAATGAAAATTTCTTTATGATTTAGTTGATCAAAAGTCAACTATCAATAACACAAAAAAATACATATCTTAAAAATATTGATATACAATTTTTTATTAATTTTTTTAAAATAAAGCTCACTTATGAAATTTTACCAATATTTTTATCGTTATACAAATATCAAAGAGTTTTGTTATAACAATTTTATTTGAGTTTTTGACTTGCCGAAATGTTGAAATGGAATTCTTTAATTGCTTTGTGATATTGTTTTTTTGTTTTTTCTTATATTTTAATTTATTTTTTTTAGCATATTTTTTACGACAATTATTCTGTTTTAATAAAAAATGCGTATTAAAACAACTTGAATTAAATAAAAGTTAAATGTTTTATTATTTCTATCAAATAAATATTATTTGATTTTTTTATTTATTGTTATTATGTAAATGTTAATGTTTACAGTACTCTAAATCTTTTACTTTTTTATTTGTTTTGTTTATCTCATTACTTTTTTTAATTCATTTAACTGAAATTGCGTACAGGAACAGTTTGTCAAAAATGCTTTCAAAAAAAGTAAATTGTCAACATGTTTTAGAGATTTGTCTTTAGAAAACTGGAATAAACTGATTTGGCAGCAACACTTTTCGTGATTAAAAGCATTAAAAGAATATGGAAAATGAATTAATATTTTGTCTTCCCCCATTACTAATGGCCAAGAACATCATACAATTGTGTGAGTGCGGATAACATGTCAGATGAGTTTTGTGTGTTGTCTATGGTAGCCGTGTCTTCTTTTACGTTATTTTCAGTGGTATTTCCAAGAGGTTTGAAAGCATTGTCTTGGCTTGGAGCCGTTGTCGGCGATCTTTCATCTACAGTCGTTACGGTTTTATCTTTATTTATTTGTCCCATAGAAAGTTGGAATTTGAGAGAGGGAAAAAAAATCCAATCAAACCTCAAACGCACATTAAAATATAACCTGTTTTAGTAGCCATCATTTTGGATTTGTATAAGAGAGATTTATCCGAGCTGGTGATTGAAACAAGCCAAATGAATTTTTTTGGAAATTTAGGAAGATTGAGAAAAGATTGGAGAGTGAAGGGTCCCTTAGGGAAATGCTGTAAGTCTTCTGTCAGCAATTGTTCTTCATATTGGTCAGAAATTGCTGTCATTTTCTTGGCACGTTTTTTTTCAGCTTTGTCTTTTTCCTTTTCCTTTTCCTTTTCTTTCTCTTTTTCTTTTTCTTTTTTTAGTTTATTAAATTTGCTGGTCAAGTCAATAGTTTGCTTTGCCACCTTTGGCGGCAAGAAATACAACAATATGCCCATTGTCGATTGTTTGTCTATGACTGCAGCGCGGTCTGCTTTACCAAAGTATTGACAAAATTCCTCATATGCATTTTGGTCACTCGCCGACAACGGCAAGCATTCGAATACACGCACTTGTCGTTTGGGTGAGTTAATAGCCTATTCATTTATTTGTCCATTTTTTCAAAATTGTTATCACATATATGCATATATGTATATATGTATATATGTATATATGTATATAT
>ASPP01003941.1:0-13106 GCA_000512085.1 Reticulomyxa filosa
TACTGCATACTGATAATTTTCTTCAATAATTTGAACAACGTATTTCGAATAACCAATCATAAGTATTGATTTGTTATGTTAACAAAAAATGCTTTCTTGATTTTTGCTTGACCACACGTAAAGTCTTATACTTCAATTGATTACTCCCAAAAATTTTTGAGTCTAATGCTTTACAAATAATTTGTTTCATATGCCAGCATAAAAATAAAACTAAACATATAAATACGAAATGATGTCTACGAAAAACTCTTTTAATAATTTTATCTAAACAAATAAGACAAAGTTACCTCGCTAAATACAACTACAACGTATAAAAATTTTAATTTGTTTTAGTTGATATATACACTGAAAACCAAGTTTTTATTTTGTATAGTAGCATTCATACAGGTGACCCTGTAAGAGTGGCATTTTTGTTAGTACTGCACTTAACAAGTTGGTCAGTTTTGGGTCAACAAAAGGGAAAAGACCAACGAGACTTCTTTACTGCTTGTCATTGATCCCATAATTTGCCGTATTTAAGATTTGTTGTTATTGGAACTTAAACAAGAACAAGTAAGCATGGCGTACTAAATCTGTATTTATTTCATACCTGTTCTTTTTGTTTTGTCTTGTTACAGAATCATGAGCGACTACAAAGAGCCAGCCCAAGGATCAGGAATGAAAGAGTCATTGGTGTCTGACGGTGACAAAGCTCCACAAAAGCAAAGACCTGGTGGTTGTAAAGGTAATGCATCCAACAACCCACATTACACAAGGACTGACAAAAGGAGTTTTTGTATTGATAAATATAATCAACAATTGTAGGTGCATGCCAATGGTTTATGGAAAAGCCATTAAGTCGATGGCCATTCCTTGTATTTTTGCTGTTTGCTGGAGCAACTGTAATTTGGATGATCATGTATTTGGCCGGACAGAAAACGGGATATCTTATGGCGGGTCTGTCTGCAGTCGTCATGGCAGGTAAGGGAAGAAAATTTTTTTTTGGTCCCTTTCTCTAAAAAAAAAACCTAATCCGGTTGTCGAAATTGCTTTGCAAAAAAGTTTGCTTTTTTCCCCCTCCCTCGTTTCATATTTCTGCCCTCCTCAATGAATATTATTGATTAGCATACGGAGCAAATCATTTCCGATTACTGTTGGGTCTGAAAGAGGAAGTTGATAGAATGGCACGATTGAACCGTGAATTTAAACAAGAAAATGCCGCATTGCGACAAGAAGTGGATAAATTAACACGTGCCCGTGTACAATTGCAGACTGTGGAAGGAGAGTTAAAAGAATCAAACCAACGATTGAAGGTTAATCTGGTGAAATTCCGAGAATTGGACGAAAACTTAAAAAATTTGGCTGGAAGCAATTTGGAAGGCTTAGAAAAGTTGCAAAAATCTTCAAAAGCGGTAATGGATCGCTGGAAAGAGTCATTAATTAAAAACGAAAAAGCAATTTTGAACAAAGTGTACGATCAGGTAAATTTTAGTCAATTTTTTTTATCTTACATATTGCATATTCACGTAGGTTTTTGTTGAGAAAAACAAAACAATGATTGATTGCATACATAAAAAGGGATACATTCCTCTTTCATACAAAATAATCTGACATCAAAAATAGTTTGAGTACAAAGATGACAAAGCAGATATGACTGAACAAGAATTCAATGAATTTTTGGACGCTTTACCAACAGAATATCGCAAGAGATTCCAAGCACTTGGTAAGAGTTTCCGAGACTTGGCAGGTGACGATAGCATAATGCAATATGATGAATTTAAGAATTTGGTTGATTCGTGGGCAGATGAAGTCGCAAATCAAGGAGGGTCTGGAACCAACAAATAGATTGGCTTTTTGTTTGTTTTTTTTAAATCATTATTATTACCAACATATCAATACTTGCACATTAATCAACCTTGCCTCGTGGAGGTCTGAAATGCCATTTTTTTATTTTATCGTGGCAATCTTTGTAAGATGAAGGGCTTTCTCATCATCCCTTTTTTGCACCAAGATTTATTTGTATTTTCATAAATTCTTTCATTGACCTTGTGGTTTCCTTGGGGCAAAATCACAGAGTAGCAGTGCCTGTTTTCACAACTTATTTTGTTAAAAGCTTCAATACAAGAAGTATCCAATTTGGACAGTGCCTGTAATTTTTTCAAATTTGTGTATGCCAGCATAATGATCGTAACATGTAACATCAGTTGATACTGTCAGTGCTATAAATCGCACACTTTGTTATCAAGGGTTTTGCGATATCATTTTTCAATTCAATAAAACATGACCCTTTTTTTGTGCCGAATTTGTTAAAATTAAGAGCCTTATTTTAGAGTTTTTTTTGCACTTGAATGTTTCTGGCGCCGAAAAGTGAAGAAATCTAATGTGCAAAATTTGCAACTGTCTTTTATACTGCTCAATAGAACATTATCTGCAGAATAAATTGCCTGATTTTAGTATTAAATGATAACAATCAAAATAGATCATTGGTTTATTTTTAACGTAAAAAAAATGATGCAGTGGAGCTTTTGTTAGACAAACAAATGCCTTTATTGAACCAATTACTTCATGATGAAACTGTAAATATTTTTTGTCGTGGCAAACTAATACCCGAAATAAATGAAGGGGCTTTCATGCCAACTTGAATGAGTTGATTTGGGCAAGGACCGTATGTAACTCAACAGTATTTGCAAGCAATTGTTTTAGTTCTAGCATTTCAAGTAATGTTGTACTTAATTTGCTCAATTCACATTTTTTGCGACCTGTAGGCTGAGTTCTGGCGCCTACATCTGCCACAAACAAATGAGAGTCGATCATGCAAGATTTTTCGATAACATTCGGACGACAACAAATTGTATCTTTTCATTTCGTTCTTTTGCTGCTTCCTATCACAAAAATAATAAAAAAGGAAATGGACAAAACTTGAAGCAAATAAAGAATCTCAAAATTTGAGTTTGAGGTATCAAATATCTTTAGAAGAAAAGCAAAGAGTATATACATACCACCTTAAAATTGGCCAGCACAATCTTGTGCTCAAATACACTCAATGGAATGACATGAACCGGGACATGATATTGTTGAAGGATATTTGTAAATGCGTACAAAACAGAATGCAATTCTACACTCCAATACACCTGCTGAAGTAATGACATGAACGCAACTGATTCATAATGTAGCCCATCGTAGCCATAGCGAACACCGGGGCTCTTACTGCGAAGCAGCAGTTGTCTTTGACGCAGTCGTTTGTGTTGTTGCAGCGCCCTCAAATGTAATTTTTGTCTAGTGTCATAATACTGTTCCAAAACGTTTTGCCAATTGAAAACCACCAGGGAAAACGGAACGTCCATGGTATAGGGGCTGTCATTTTCAAATGTAACAAATATTTCATATGCTGGATTATTCACATTATGGTTATAATCTGGGGAATTCATACAAATCTCTGGATCAGCCCTATCAAATTTCAATTCCAAGGATACGACTATCTCACAACAACAACAAGAACAAACAAGTGCACGTTGATTTGTGGATGTGGATTGATCTTATTGTTTGCAGTGCAAATGGAACAGACAATCGATTTAAAAGAAAACATATATATATTTTTTGTTCGAGCATGAACTAAAAGTCATGCCGAGTATTGCAAATCGAATTTGAAGAATAACCGTTTCCAACGTAATGAATACTTGCTTGATTTGATAGAAAGTGTATGGCATGTACAGTTTGTGACAACACACTGGCAATACCATCAGGTCATTTTTTGCAGTGGAGAATTTCAAAAAGTCTTGCACAATGTTGTAAACCGCACAAATGCGATAACAATAGCCAAACATTCTCGTCAAGTGTCCAAACTTCATGCTGTTGTTGTGCACAAACCGCAACTCGACCGATGAGGATGGGGATGAGGATGAAGACGAGGACGAGGGTTCAACAGCACGAAATATTTGACCATGAGGACAAGACACGTGCTGCAAGATGAGATCCCAATATTCGACAGAAAAGAACTCCTCTTGACGCACATAACAACTCCATTGATAAGAGGGTACGTATACATATCTGTGAGTTCTTTTGGTCTCTGCTTGGACTTCTTCGTTGTCGTGGCAATGAAGTTGAAATTCGATTTCAAAGCACATTGGACTCAGCAGCAATAAGTCACCGCCTGAACCCGGCATTGGAAAAGATGCCTCAACTTTGAAGGTTTTGGTCTTTGTTACCAAATCTTCATTCCATTGTAATGGCAATGGGCCAGGAACATTGCTCAAACAAAAAGGGATGGACTTTTCCAACATTAGTTTCTAATTACGTACACAAATCAAAATAATCCAGTTCAGCAAAAATATTTTCCAAACAAACAAAAATGAAAGGTAACATAATAAAAAATAATGGATTAAAAAAGTGAACTGGTAAAAACGCCAAAATATCGTTAATTAATAAAATGAGTGCACTATTTTTGAGTGATAATATCCCTTGTTTGACACTGATTCCTTTTTGGGGATGACTCAGATTTTGTGTGAACATGATTTCTCCACAGTCGTTGCTCAACACCAAAATGCATTCGCACAGCATTTCGGATTTGAAATAAATCACAACAAACGCATTAGTTTCAAATCCACCAGGAATTCGTATGAATATCGATTCACTTTCACGATACATAGATACAAATTCGTGTTTAGTTTCCTCATTGTTATTGTTATTGTTGTTGTCATTTTCATTTTCAATTTCGTTTTCATTTTCATTTGTATTATCAACTTCATTAATAATTTCGTTATCATTGGCAGTATCATTTTGTTGTCCCGATGCGATGCTTGGGATACCCTGTGATCGTTTGGAAGTGGACAACGCAATCTTTGATTTTTTATTGAGCCCATGCGCCTGCAGACAAGGAGCGTAGGATTGCGCGTACAAGTTCAAATCGTGTGTTGCCAAGTGCAGCACGTGTTCCATTAGACAGTCTACGCGAGCATGTTTAATGATTTGTTGAATGACAGACAAATCACGATTGATTTTGGATTGATACTTTTTCAAGTTTCGATGTGATATAGCACTCTGTCCACATAGCATGTCGTTCGACATTTCTAACATTATTTCGCCTGTTTCCGTGTTTATTGTGAGGCATAGGCACTTGTTCGCCATCAATTCAACGTCAATCCATTGATTACTATTATTATTGTTGTCATTATCATTGTTATTATTATTATTATTATTGTCATTATTGTTATCAGTGTTAGTATGGTTTGATTATTGTTATCATTGTTGTTGTTGTTATTGTGATTGTTATTGTTTCGGTGCTGATTTTTCTCACACAAATTGTTGTTGTTTTTTGTAAGAGCCAATCTGTGACGGATCGAAACTTGACACATTGCAAAATGGTGCGCTTTAATTGTGGAGTGAGTGGTCCTGATATTGACCCATACGAGCTGGCGTGAATGGTTAGCTTCAATCCGTCGATGGCTAGCATTTTTTCGTACAGATATAGCAGCCTATTATTTTTTATTTTGTTTTTTTGTTGGATTTCTTACACTTCAAATACACACTGGGGAAAAATAAAAAAAAAATACCTAAAATTGGAATGTAATTTTGTGACCAAATGAACACAATAAGGCAAGTTCAAAGAGTCTAGTCTCATTTTCACTACGTCTTCTGTGTCAATTGGAAGCGTTGGTTCGTATTCCACTCGAATGTTATCGCCTTCGCAAAGCAGAGTGACTTGAATGCGAAATTGAGACCACAATTCCTGTTGTTGGCGTTCCGTTTCTTTGTCACTATATAGGTCCACGAGTTATGTATATTTTTTCTATTGTAATTTTGACAATCATGATATAATCACGACAGACAACAACGACAACGACAAAATGCTTACAAAAAAAAGTCAGAAGCAGCGCTTGAAGCCAATTCTCTTCGCATTTTTTTGACAAGCGGATGACGAGACTTTTTGAAAAGGTCTTGGGTTTTGCTCGAATTAGTCAAAGAGTAATAGGAAAATTCGGTGGCCGAAACGGAATGGTTGTCAAGCATGTCTTCATTGACGAATTTGGACATTGGCACGTTCAAAGACTGTCCCGGCGTCCATGCTTGAAAATGCGTGTACGCATCTGGAGGAAGTTTCACGGCATTTTTCCACAGACGAATGGTGATAAACTTATGTCTTTCACGTTCAATGTGGATTTTGTCGTCGCCATAGCGTATCTGAGTAATTGCCATCACAAAAAAAAAAAGGGGCGGCATGAGACAAGAAGAAAAGGAGAGGGCACACAGCAAAACTAAACTCGAACGTATGCCAATTGCTTGATAAGTACGTCAAACGCAAGTTTCAAACAAAACGCCGTAAAAAATGAAAGGCAAATTGCAAGGGATTGGCTGACGATTGCATGCCCTTGTTGACCTGCTGCAGCAACACGAGCGTTCTTTTGGGGTCCACAATTTCTTCCAACGGCTTTGCGCTTTGCTTCAATTGGAGTGCGTTGGCTTCGTCTTTAGTGTCGTCGTTCGATTGCAAAGTGATTTCAATCGACGTGGACGCTCTCAACAAAAAATGCAATTGAAATAAGCTCCAGCGAATCCTTTCGTTTGTGGGGTCGTCTTCATCATTTTCGCTTTCATTGTCTGTTTCACTTACATTTGCATTTGCATTTGCATTTGCATTTACATTTGCATTTACATTTGCATTTACATTTGTATATTCATTTTCATTCTCATTCTCATTTTTCATGGCATTGCTGTTATCATTCATATTGTTGTTATTGTCATTAATAAAACTTTTTTCCTCGTCCATTGGCTCTTGTTTTATTTTTGTTGAATCGTTTCTTTGTTTTTGCTTTTATCATTGTTATTATTATTGTTATTGTCATTGCCCTTATCCTTGTGCTTATCTTTTTGTTTATTCTTGCTTTTGTTTTGGTTTTTATCTTTTTTATCTTTGTCTTTGTCTTTTTGTTTGCGCTTATATTTCTTTTCCATTTCTATTTCTTCTCTTGTCTTCGGCCGCATTCTCAAGGATACCGCAATTTCAAACTCACCATTCACTCTTAGATATGCCATCCCATTTTCTGATATTATATATACATATATATATATATATGTATATATGTATATGTATTGCATTGTGTCATCTGACTGTGTACAACAGCAGAAGAGAACAGTACCGACACACAGCAGCTCGAATTCTTGCGGGATTTCATCACAAAGCAATCGAATCCGTATCAGATCATTCAAGGCCTGGCTCGTTTGTTTCATCAATACCGGCGTTACTTTTTTCGCTTGTCCAGCTGCGTCCTTTCATTCCATCGTCATACGTCACACACACACATATATGCAAATATACATATACTTATGTTATATATGTATATATTACAGAACAAGGAAAACGAATTGTAAATCAAACCTCGATTATTTTGGGGAGAAAAAGATATGATCCCGATGGCAGCACACTCAAAGCCGTTTCAACGTCCCAGGGTTGTTGTTCCGTTTTTTTTTTTTTTTTTTTTTTTAATTCATACCAATTCGCTATAAAAAAAAAAAGAAATGATAATAACTAATACATTGTCATCGCCATTTCTTGTGCAATGGCATCCAAATTGACAATCGCGACATGAAAGTTGTGTTCACTTGTTGAAATTATGGATTGAATTTCCTTTTTTTTTTTTGTTATTTGTTTGTTTGAACACAAAATGTGTTCAAACCAATAAATAAATAAATAAAAAATAAGATAGCAATGTTTGAGTTCAACACCATGCCTCCAGACAGGATAAACGACTTTGATATTGCATCAACCAATGTGTCAATACCAAAAAACGTATCAATTTGTGTCTGCAAACTGGCAACCATTCTTTCAATTTTTTTCGACGCCCTGCCACTGGTTCTGAGTTTAGTCTTTTTTTTTTGTTTCAGTGTGCGATTTCACTTTGCTTATCTTCGCTTTCTCTCGTAAATCCTCGTTTTATTCCCTTTCCGGTTGGAAGTTGACTTAACTGTGCCAGCAGAAAAATTAAATCATCGTACAATTGTTGAGACAGAGAACGAACCAACGGCCCAAAGCGCAGGGTGTTCCCTCGATAATCCGGGATTTGTTGTGATTGCGGAATCACAAATTGGCTAATCTGACCTCCAGATTGCTGCATCCTCTTTTTTTAATAAGTCACGATGGCCTCACCTCCGACTGATGCCCACCCCTTTTTTTGTACTTGTTGTTTCGGCAGTATCTGCAGCCTTTGCTTGTAATCTATTTTTGATTTGACACGGTATTATTTACATTAAGTTTTGATAAATTTAGTTGCACAGATATCATTGTATGAATTTATTCAAATAAAATTAATAATTTATGATAGAGAAATAGATTTTTAATAAATCTAGTTGTAAAATTAAATAATTTTCAAGATACAAGTTTAGCAAATAATCCAAATATATAAGTGTTCTAAAACTGAAAAAATATTGTAGGGCAGGTCCATTACACATGGTTGAACCCTTATGGAACTGAGGAGCTCCCGTTGGGTTAACTTTTCCACCAACTTTTCTTCACTTCTTGTTTGTTTTCTTCTTGCTTATTGAGTTATTCATTTTGGTTATTTAATTTACTTTGTTTTACTGAAAGCCACTCTCAATTCGAGTAAAACCTTTTCGTATTACATTTAGTGTAGCTCTTTACAGTAGACACCCTGTATACCAATTGGAAGAAGTAAAAGATGTAACAAAGATGAAATTATTTAAAGAAATAACAAACGGAAAAAAAGTGAACGGCATGTATCAAGGTTGTGGATTGCCATTGATATCTGACAAAGATAAGAGAGGATTAGAAATAAGTAAATTTTGGAAAGGGTATAAACGTGACGTAAGTGGTAGCGAAAGCGGTCACGAATATATTTTCCACAATGGTCTTTGTGTCAAGCTGCGTCGTTGCAAGGAAAGAATTCGCAACAGTTTATATTAATGACGGAAGTAAGAAAGAGTGGCTTTCTATCGATTATAGTGAACATGAAAAATTTGTATGTTTATTTCGTTTCTGTTGCATTGTCCCTTTTTTTTGAATATTGAAATTTTGGGACATGTGCCACATGTATATGCGATATTGTAATATGAAACACAACAATATGTTGCATTTGATCGGGTGGGTGGGTTTCTAGTCAGAACACTGCAAACCGGTGTGTTACACCACTTGGGATGAACAATTTGCTCAACAAAACCTCCGACAAAACATAATTGAATACTGTCGAGCAGTAAAAGCAGCGATGTATCGTGAGTTGGATCTAGTAGTTTCGTGTCTTTGTTTTTTTTTATCCACTGTGCTGTCTTTGATAAAAACCAAATTAATGCTATGTTTTGTGAATTACACATATTGCAGTAATTAAAGGAACATATTCGAGAAAAACTTAACATTAATATAACTGAAAAAGCAATAGCCGAGGCTGGGGCTAAAAATGCGACAGCTGGTCAATCTCAAGTCAAAGGAAACAATGGAAATGCATTGGAAGATCTCGAAATACGACTAAGAATGAAACCTACTGATTTGTGAGTAATTGAAAGAAAAAATTCGTATATAACATTCTTTTACTTGATAATGAGGAATAATTCTTGCAATATTTCGTCTGTTGTCTTTACAATTCCTCAATTGGACATTTTATGCACTTCAAAATTCTTCTTAGTTTCTTCTCTTATCAGTTTGTTTTGACAACAAACTTCAAGTGAACGTCTTACTTAAACTGTTACCCCTAAAGATTACATACAATGCCTATTCCTCGTTAAGCAAATTTTCCTTTTTCCCTTATCAAAATAATAATCACAACGAGTACGTGAATCAATTTAATGTGAAAACAAATATTTGCGTTAACACATAAACAGAAAAGAAGAAACAACAACCAAAGAAAAAACAGCAACAAAATTCAAATCAAAGCAACAAAGCTAATCAACCAAAGAATGCCCCAAAAGATAAACCAAAGCCAAAGACAAAACCAAAAGAAGAAGGAAAAGTAGTGGAAGAAAAAAAAGAAGAGGAAGTAACCCCAAGCAACAGCCCGCAACAAATAATGCGTGGTATTCAACTGGTTTCAAAAGAAGAATATCTGAAGAAAGGCCAAACGTTTCCACCATCAAAAGTCGTGTCCACTATGTATGAAAACGACGCATTTCCAACGGGAGAGATTCTTCTTCACCCAGTCAATGGCCAATCGTTCCGCTAAAAAAAATTCTTTTTTTACATCCACAATTTCGTCGTTTTTTTAAACAAAAAAGTTGTGTGAATCAAAAAAGCTTAACCAAATAACCCAATAAATGACAAATAGACGTATGGACTCTGATGAACAAAAGGCAAAAGAAAAACATGTGGAATGGCAAACTCGTATTAGTAGCGTTCGAGAGGGTGCGGAGATACATAGACAAATCCGACAAGCAACACAACAATACATTCAGCCAGGAATGACAATGGTTCAAATTTGCGAGTTTATTGAACAAAGCACACAGAAATTGACAGGCTATAATCCAGAAAGACCGCTCGATCGTGGATATGGATTCCCAACAGGCTGCTCACTAAACAATTGTGCAGCTCATTATACACCCAATCCAGGAGACAAAACTCAATTGAAAAAAACAGATTTGTGCAAAATTGATTTTGGTGTGCAAATCAATGGATATATCATTGACTCAGCATTTAGTATGAGTTTTGATGAAATGCATGAACCGTTAATGCAAGCAGTCAAGGCAGCAACGAATGAAGGTGTTCGCGTGATGGGAATCGACGCGAGATTGGGAGAGGTTGGCGCAGCCATTCAAGAGGTTATGGAGTCACATGAATGTGTTTATAATGGCAAAACGTATAAAGTGAAAGCTATTCAAAACTTAAATGGACACAACATTGGCCCGTGGACTATCCATGGTAGCAAAAGCGTCCCAATTATCAAGACAGAAGACAACACTAAAATGGAAGAAGGTGAACTGTATGCCATTGAAACTTTTGGATCTACTGGCAAAGGCTTTGTCTATGGAGATGGTGAATCCAGTCATTTTTCTATGATCGGTGATGCTGCCAAAGTTACTGTTGATCATAAAGGAGCCTGGGATTTGTTGAAATTTATCAAGCGAAGATTTGGAACAATTACTTTTTGCCGAAGATGGCTGCAAGGTACGTATATGTTGACTACAGTACTTTTTCTTTTCCTCAAAAATACATGTACGTATTACAATTGACATTCTTTTCATTGAATGGATATTGCCATCGTTGTGAAAAATAGATGAAGGACAGACAAGACATTTGATGGGCCTGAAAAAACTAATGGATTACGAGTTAGTTCGTGACTATCCTCCATTGTACGATCAAGTTGGTTGCTACATTGCACAATATGAGCACACAATTTTGTTGAGACCTACTTGCAAGGAGGTGTTAAGTAGAAGTTTTGACTATTGAGCAAAAACTAAAAAATGAGTGAATACTAGCAAAAAATTTGAGCACTTGTTTTTAACATTTATTCGGCAAAAAGTTTTGGCTAGGATTGTGAAACTAGTTAGTTGACTCATTCTTGTTGTTTCTCAAGTACTCTCACTTTACTTTTAAAATGATTTCTAGTGTTATTGTCGACTTCAGCAATTAAATAAGCAAATGCAAAACAAATTAAATACAAACTCATTTGGGGTAATTTTTTAAGTGTTCAAATTGAAGTAGCTTATATTTACGATAATCTTACAAAATTTGTTGAGTGTATTTGTTAAAAGATAAACAAAAGACCAAAAAATATTGATGTTAGCACGAACATTACCAAAAACGTATATTAACAAAAGCTTAACACCAAGTAATAAGTAATATTTATATTCAAATAGTTGTTATCATGATCATAACATCATTTTTTTCTTTGCTTCACACGCAAAAAAAAGCAAAACATTGCAATTTTGGATAGATCGTAGCAATTAGCCGAATCAATGGAAAAAATAATTGTTAAAGTTTGAAAATTCGAAGATAAATACAGTGAAATTGCGTGTACACACGTCAGACATTTATCGAAACATTGTACAAGAAAGTTGATTTTTATATTTGCTTTGTTTTAATTTCGAAAATTGTTTACATAATTATTTTGTGAAAAAAGAAATATAGATACGAACTCACATTAACGCTGCAAAATTACATTTTAAAAAATAGATTGTATGATAAGGCCCTGTTATACAATCTCAAATACTAAGGGAACGGTGGGACCCGGTGGGTTAAAACCTTCTTCACAACACAACTCACTTTTGTGTTTTCTTTACTTGTTTTCCTTTATTGTGTTGAAATTCTTTTTGTTAATTTAATTTCCTTTTACTGAAGTTGCTTTTTGGAACTAAGTTCCTTTCGTATTACACTTAGTCGTCTCAATATTCTAACAAGATGACGAGTGTATTGCAATATATAACGTTATTTTCAACTAAACAATTATTGATACGTAAAAATTGTGCAAATATTTGCATATATGAATATTGGCCGTTCAATTGATTAAATGGAAAAGTAGGACACATCATTAGTACTGACAGAAAAAGTGCATGAAATGGAAAAAGACTTGCAATGATGTGATCGATTCATGTGCTTGCTGGACGAGGATGAAGACCTATCTGGATACAGCAAACTCAAGCGGACTCCAAAAGGATTTCTCGATATTTTAGGTAATCACTCTGGAACAGCATTCAAATATTTATTGATCAACATTCTATTGGAAGACAACCACTTGAACATCGCCATAGCAAGTCGGCTGAGAGTCTCAGAGCATCGGTCATTGATGCTTCAAAATCTTCGTTACTTCCTCAAGACAACGGTAAAAAAACAAACAATCTCAAGCTGGTGCACACCAAAACACAATATTTCAAGCCTAAGTGCACATGACACATCAACAAATCCAACAAACTAATCACGCTATAACTACATTATTTTAAAAAAAACATTACACCAAAAAAAAGGTTGCTTTTTTAGTATTTGACTTGTACACTTTCATTGAAAAGATATAAAGAAAAATAATTTTGTATTAAATAGAACAAATCACATAATATTTTTTCTATATATTGTAATCTTATCTCTATATTAAATTTTTTTAGTTAGATTTTACATTATGCCTTTTTTTTAACAAAAATGTTTGTATTAAATCTATATCAAACTGTAAAGAAAAAATAATCAATTTAACAAATGTTTAAAC
>ASPP01003961.1:0-16771 GCA_000512085.1 Reticulomyxa filosa
TAGTGCCATTTAGGTATGGCAGTTTTTTTTGCAATCTACTGTACGAGTAAGTTACTATACATTTGTCAGTCTTTTCATATTAAGCTACGCTGCTCCTTGTTTGTTAAGACTGTCTCAAATGTCAATTAATAAGAGATCATTTTTATTAAAAACAAAAAACACTTTTAAATAAAAACATAAAATAGTCCGACTTCGCAAAGAACACACATTTTCGGAGTTAAACAAAACGCTAGAATAAAACTTTTTTGTTTGACATATGCTGCAAACTATAGAAAGGTACATAGTCTATATTCAAATCAAAAAGAATACTTTTTATAAATGTTGTTAATAACAATGAAAAACTTTTTGACTTGTTGTTCTTCGGCCAAGTCCGAAATAACAAAGCAAAAAGCTCCAAACTAATAAAACAAGCTTTTACAATGAGTTTGAAAAAACAAAAGAAGTGATAAACGACAACAAAAAAAAGAGCGATCAGAACTTTGACCATAACTTAGAAATTTTATATTATTTATTTGTAGTTTTTTGAATTGATTTTGCATTAGTCCAACTAATCTCTTTCAGTAAAAAATTGTATTACTTGCACTATCCAAAAATTATTGAACAAAACTTAAAAAAATAAAAATTACAACAATGATTATTTATTTGAATGCAGTGTATTTTTATTTAATAATAATATTTGATTAATGTTATCTGATAATATTATGGAAAATGTGACTTTGCAGATATATAAATTTCATATTTATTTATAGTATTTTCATTTATTTAAATCTGCAGTCAACATTTAATTAGGCATCACAAAAAAATTGACAATTGTGCAATGGTAATAAGTATGCGCTTAAAATTTTATTTTTCCTGGCGCTTGGTTAATGATTTTTTCATTTATTGGTTCCTGCTGTGAGAGACTGGCCTACTGAAGACTTGCAAAGTGTAATAAGAAAAAAAATTCAAAAAAGTAAAATAAATAGTTGGCTCAAAGAAATGAAATGATAACGGCAAGGACAAGAAGAGAAAACGAGTGAAACAATTGAAAGAAGTTAGATTTTAGAAAAAAAAGTAGCTCTATTTCTCTGAGTTTCGCTGTTGTCAGAGCGACTTGTACTACATTGTTGTTTCATGGAAAAAACACTCTCTTTTTAGACAGGTAGCACTGTTTAGTGTCAAGGTTTAAGTGAACTTTGAAATCTCTCTTCCCAAAACTTCTCTACTAGCTTCTCTTTTTCTCTCGTTTTCTCGTTTTTTGTTGTCATTTATTCTGTCTGATTTAATTTACTTGTTTTTTTATTGAACGGTCGCTCAGAGAACAATACCTTTTTGTACTACACGTTGTACCAGTCAGTACCCCCACAATATTTTTACTTCAATAAATTATGTCAGTTACAATAAAAATTTGGTGTATGTGTTGTATTCACTATTTTAGCTGCAATTGAATTAACTAAAATTTATAACGTTTTAGTGTTAACAAAAAAAAAGACGCAAACTCTTTTCAATAGTTTTGACAGATATCTCCACGCTTTCAAAAAACGCCAATATGCTATAAAGCAAGAAAGACAGAACGATAAAGGATAAAAAAATAAAAAACCTTTTATTCAAGTTTTTAAAAATATCATTGTTTATGTTAAACAAGATAAAGTTGATATTTGATTGCACGAACAATTTCAGTGCTTTTTGAACTTGACAACATATAAAAAAAAGGGGTAAAATCCTCTCATGATGGCTGAGCCAGAAGAAAAAACGAGCAGTGACTTAGAAGAAAAAAGAAAATTGTGCAGAAAAAGCAGTGATAGTGTTCGTGTAACAAAGTTCCTCTCTTTACAATGGCTTTGGACGCAGACCCCTCTGTTTGTTGGAAGGAGATAGTCACAGCACAAAGTTAACAAAACAATGACTGAACAACGCACAAAAACATGCTGTGCGATGAACTAGAAAAATGTAATTGAAGGAAACCCAAAAAAAACACATTACACAATAAATATTGTTTCGTCATGTTTGACGGACCAATTATACAAAAAGGTTTTGTACAAATTAGGAGTCCATTGTCCATGATCGAAATTTTAAACAAGAATTCAACTGAAGAACATTTGAGAGCATACAAAATCATACAGTGTTGACAAAAAAAAATCTTAAAATTTCCCACGTTACACTCGCTTTTCTGCAATCTTTGCATTGAGTTTTTGTCCCAAAGTCTCTAATCCACGACTCATTGCTATTAAGTCGTCTGCACTGCAACCTCTAACTTGAGAATTCATTGAACGAATAAGCCCATCTATTTTCAACAACAAAAAGTGTTGGTATATGGTAAAAATTCAGTTTTTTCAGGAATTACCAAATTCTGCCAGCAATATCTGTGTTGTTCTGTCCATTTTGTCTTCACGTTTGGTAGTTATGATTTCATTGTTCTGTACGTACCAGGCAGGATGCAGCAAAAAAAAAAAGACAAAAAATTATTTTCGCACTGTACATTAACAAATAACTATACAAATGTATTTCCTCTTTTTCAAAAACGAAAAATCCAAATTTGTTATCTGTACATGATACATGTTTTATTGTATAAACCTTATTTTTTTTGCGTGCAAATGTGGCCAATGCTTTTTTCGAATACTTGTCTTGAAATTCCACTAAGCGTTTGTTGTACAAATCCTTAGACATTATTTGTGTTGTGTATTTTTTGCTATTTTGTTGAAACCCACTGAGTAATTTTTCCCTCCAAAAAAACAAACAAAAATCCCATAATGCTAATGCCCAAACTTCAAAAATTTTTTGTAGGTTATTCATCCCATTAATGTAATTTTCAAATTTGTCGAACTGCCTATAATTTTCAGGCAGATATTGATAGAAAACACCACTCAGTCTATGTTTGCTCAAGCTGTTGTGGCATATCAACGGAGTTTCCGCTGACCGGTTGTTAAGTTTAACATTCGAGCTCAACAGACAACACAGCACCTGTTCAATGACACAACAAGGAAGTTTACTTTGTTTGTTAGGTTGTATTATCTTGAAAAAAGATCAGTGTGTTCAAGCTTTTTTGTTAGGGGCTTGTGCGCAGTTGCGGAATTATTGTTTTTTTAGAGCAAAGCATGAAGGTTAAGTACTCAAACAAAAAAAAACGAGTAGGGGATAGCACAAAAAAACAAAAGAGAAAAATTCAAATAGAGTTTTTAAACTGCAGCTTGGCATAACAAATAAAAATCATGTGCTTTTTCTTTATCTCTGGAAAACAGATGATAAGAAAACTCTTTGCAATACTGAATACTTTGTTGAATAAGTTGTGGAAAAACCTGTGTCGCCAATACAAACGCTCTTCTGCCATTGCACCAATTTTGAGCAATCTTCTTCAATTGCAATGAGCCTTGCTTTTTGGTGCTTCCAACTGAAGTTCCTTTCCAGTCGTTAATATGTTGAGTATACGTCTCTGGAGGGATGCATATTTTGAAATTATTTTCCAATAAGCTATCATTAATACATAATGCTTGCATCGTTGAGCGAATACTCTTGTTTGATGCATTGTATGTATTGAAAATGATTTTGACCTTTGTATCTCTGTTGCTTTATACAACAATATCAGCAATACACAAACAAAAAAACTGCACCCCACCCAGTAAACATGTTTACTTGTTGCACCAGTTTGCTGGCAACGTAACACCTCATTTCGACGTTATGAATTTCTTTTTTCTATCAATTTTTTTTGTGATTTGCAATGTATTTGCATGTATGTACATTTTTCTTTGAATGTTTTCTCATTGTTTGTGAACAGTGTGCTACCTTAAGTTCCTCTTGAAGTTGCAGTACAAAAGACTTTTGTGTGCTGTCTGTAGATTGTGACAAATAATTCATTCTTTGCGCTGAATAGGGATTTGAAACGGACGAATAACACACGAATTTGCAGTATCAGCTTCACTCCAGCTTTCTCCCTCGTTATTTTGAAAAAACTCACTTTCAAGTCTTGTTAGTTTTTTTTTCCCGTAAAAAAGTATCTTTTTCTTCGTTTTGTGACATTACTCTTTTCGTCTGCTATTTAGATTTTCAAATTGAATAGTACAAAAAAAAAAATAGAAATTGCAATGATTCGAGAAATTATGCTATTTTTAAATCAACAAAAAAATCAAGAGCGCATCTTCGAGAGAGCCTCTTTGTGATTAATATTTTCTGTTATGACGTAAAGCAGGTCTTTGTTATTATGTCGAGGGGTAATTTTTACTTGGTTGGCAGCTGTTTAATATTTTTCATCACTTCCAACGCATCTGACATATTTACAATTCCAATGCATTCCAAAGTCATTTCATTAAAGTATTGCAAATGTTCACCTTTGAGCTCCTTCTTTTCGATTTTGGACTTATCAATTACATTAGAAAACTTGCCATTGCAAATCCAACATAGCCATCCTACAACATCCTCTGTAATCAATGTACATACGTTTACATTACACATGCATATTGTATTGTTATCGTTTGTTGTCTCTTTCATTTATCAAGTCCCTATTTTTCTCTTCTGTGCTTTGTCCCAAATGTAACAAACAACACAAATTTCGGTACTTGTACTCCATGTCTTCCATTCTGATTCATCGAATGGATCCGTTTGTGTTGGTATTACTATCTCATCGTCTTTCTTTTCTATCGATACGTTGGTTTCAATCCCTACATGCATGATCATTCATTCACAATTGTACCCTTGTTTTGTGTGGTCACACGTAGTATAACGACACAAACACACGAAATATGTGCATATAAATGAATAGAAATTATGGCGATTTTTCGCTCGTTATTTGTGATTTTAAAATATATTTTGCTGTTGCTTGGAAAAATGCTCACTTGGTACGGATGTCTTTCTTTGTAAAGAGGGGTGGCTGGTGTATGAATTTTTGTCTTTGAGCCAATGGATAATTGCTTCCGCACTTGCCAAGTTTGTTGCGAACGGAATATCATATAATTCACAAATGCGAATCAAAGCTTTGATATCCGGCTCGTGAGGTTGTGCGAACAATGGGTCCACCAAAAAGATCACTGCCAATACATTGATTTCATTATCGTTTACGACTTCACTAGCAATTTCAATATCACCTCCCAAAGGACCTGACTTTTTACATATTACGGTTAGGCCTGCTGACTCGTGTATTTTCGACCCTGTAGTACCGGTTGCAATTAACCTAAATTTTGATAAAAAATTCTTATGTTTAGTCGCAAATTTGATCATTTCTTCTTTTTTGCGATCATGAGCAATCAGTGCTATCGTGTCTAATTCGGTCATATTTTCCAAAAAAAAATATGATCAAACCAGGAGAAGTTCTAAAAACCGCTGTACCTGATACAATGGCAGAAGAAAAGTTGCTTAATTGAAAGACAAGTTTTAAATAAGAGATATACTGATTAACACAGTAAAGAAAAAAAATCCAAAGTTAAATAAAAACTAACAATGACTAATCTTTTATATGTTTAATTCTTTTTTTTTTGTCATTCGATGTAGTGTGATGTTTGATGAATCTAGTTAACGTTTCTTAAACACTTAATGATGTCACTGGCATTGATTTATGTAAGTAATTGGCCAAAAATAACTCAAAATATTGTTTTTTGATAGTTTACCAAAACTTTTTTTGTGATTTTACACTACTTTTTGACAAGAACTTGGACATCTTTGAAATCTTTTAAAAGTTGTTCTAACTTAGGTTTGGATCAAAGGAATCCAATTACTTTATATGTTATTGCAGTGTGTGAAAGAACACCATATAAATGATTTGGAAATAAGTGTAACTTGTGAAGGGTGTTTTGGGGTTTATTTCAAAACAAAAGAGCGATCATGTCAGTTCAGCCCATATCAGTGAAAATTGCTCTGCTTGGTGAAAGTGTGGGAAAGTCCACATTGGTTTATTCGTATTTGAATAATGCTTTTCCGGATCTGCAATTACCAAATGTAATAGAGCAAGTCTTTCGTGCGCCTATTGAAGTAGGTGGCATCCCGTTTCTTCTTGAGATACTTGACACACAAGGTGAATAAAAATGAGCAAAACATGGAAGAAAACTCCAAGTGGATGAGAGGGATAGGGAGAAGAGAAAAGCAAAAAAAAAAAACAAGACAAATGTTTTGACAAAATTCGAAACGATTTAGACATATCACATTTGGAGCATTCGAAGTTAAAAGAATTGGGAGATGTGATGGATATTCGAATACGAAGAAAGTCAAGCGTGGAAATGTTGTCCCCGTCATCAGCGTCGCAAAAAGAAATATCGTTTGATCAACATTTGATCCGTCGACGTTGGATCGAATACTGTGATGTGGTAGTGCTGACATTTGATAGACAAGTGCGTTTTTCATATTCCTCAGTTACAAAACTACATCAATGCATAACGAACTATCATCAATATCGAGCAAAGACCAATTCCAGTTACTCTGCCGTGCCGATGGTCTTAATGTCAGCCCGAGAAGATTTGATTGACCCTGTAGTGCTTCAAAAAGACGAACCGACACCCACTTTTGTAGTTAATGCGAAACACATATACGCATACGCACATATACATACATATATGTATGTATATAAATTGTCCCTTCCATGTGATAATAAATAGAGCAACAAAGAAATTGAAAGCTATTGTGCAAAGGGCCAGCTTGTGAGTTATATGAGGACCAGCAGTAAAAACAATGAAAACGTTGGACAGTTGTTTGAGCATTGTGTTCGACAGTACTGTGCAGTCCATGACATTTCGTTAAAACCGGTGGTGACATCCATACCACGGACCAGTCGTACTAACAGTATAAACAACAATGCCACCACGAAGACGTCCAAGCGCTCTTCCTCATCTTTGTCATCAAAGCAACTTCAAAAGTTGAGAGAGGACGAATATCGACAACTTGCAAAAACGCAACATACTGAAGAGTCACAGAATATTCACAATAATTACAGGAGAATCAGTACAACCGCAATTAGTATCGAAGAAACCGACGACGAACTTGATACCAATATGGTACTAGTGGATGTCGATCAAACCAACGAATCTCCTTCAACACCGCAGACATCAAAAGTTACTTTGAGGAAAAAAAAAAAAAAGAGTTTGTTTGTGCCATTCGTTTTATGTAAAAATGAATCATATATTTATAACATATATCAACATAATGATCATATATGCATATATATCGTGATACGTATACAATCAATGCGTGCGCGCCGAAACAATGGACTTGATATTGAATGATGAAATAGAACAAAACTGCAGAGTATTTGTGGGGAGGGTATTTGTGGAAGGTAGGCAAAATCTTTCACACGTGGAAATTGCGTTATTTCATTCTAACGAAAGATTTGCAATTAAAGTATTACACGACCAATGTCCTCACGTCTTCCAAAGGTTGCGCCGATTTGCGACCAGGCAATTTTGTGCGAATCGAAGTGCAAAATGATCTCCATGCTGTGAATCCAGATGGAACCAACGGCTATCCTTTTCAAATCATTTGCAAAGATCGAACCTGGAAATTTCGTGGACGGACTTTGGAAGAACGAAACAACTGGGTCCAATCCATTCAAACTGCTGTCACGTTGCGTGTGTATTTCATCTGATATATATATATATATATTCTCTTTGTTTATCTTCTCTTCCTTTGAAATAAGTATTTTGTTCAATCATACAAATTAGATCGGAAAAAGAAAACCGTAAAAAAAAGGGAACTCGTAATTCGAGAATCGATGTACACGGAGAAAGGACCGAATTAGTCGAAGGAAATAACGAAAGCGATGAGGAATTGAAAGAACCATTGGAATTACCGGATTACAATTGGCTGTATGTGTTGGATGTTTATCAAGCGTGTAACATTCCTCGTATGGGTAATGATTTTGCAATTCCAAATGTATATGTCAAAGTCGAGTTTGTTACTGGAAAATGTGAAAAGGCTTACCGTACTGATATTGTCTATCAAACCAATCAGCCCATATTTAATTCCAAATTTATTGAGTTGAGTGAGCCCTCGAATTTCGAGCGTATTTTATTAACTGTGTGTCACCGCTCCTCCACTCTCGCCGATCGAGTCCAAGATGATATCATTGGCTATTCACAAATCTTTATTCAGGTTTATTCCACATAAAAAAATATATATACATGTAGTGATGTAGGTACATATACCCTGCCAATTTGCCACAAGTGGGACCTTGTTCTTTTTTTTTTTTAAAAAAAAAGACGTTTACAGAATACAACCAATTCATTTGGATTCCAATCGTCTCTTCATTACCCTCCCTTAATCGAGAGTTTGAGACCGACTCGCAACATTATGCAGGTTTTTTGCAAATTCGACTGTCGACACATTCGTTGCAAGAACTGATGGCAGCGAACGAAAGAAGGAGACTGGGATACACTTATTCGCATGTCCTAGCGGTGAAATTAAAAAGCTTTGAGCCTTTAGTGACAGAGGAAAGCAAGGAACACCATGACGAGCGTTTTGAACATGGTTTGAAACAATTTGCATGTCCAACTGCACAAATCGAATGGAGACACGATGAAATTTTCTCCACTTCACAAGCGACCAAATCCATTGACGATCACAACAAAAACTTGTTTCATTGGAACGAATGGCATTTTATTTTCGTCAGTGGAATTGGCAGTGGAAATGAAGAAAAGGCGTCCAATCTTCGATTCGTTCTCATTGATGACGGTTTTGTTTTACATTTTTTTTATTATTATTATTGCAAAAAGTAGTATCGCTTTTTGGATATCACCAGTGATGGGTCTGTTTGTTATGCATCACAGAGCTGCAACCAATAAATGATACCATTGGAATATCTCAAATCGATTGGAAAGATTTACTGACTTTGGCACCAGGAACCAACAAATCCTTGTAACTGTCTTTTTTTTGGTGTTTCTAGTCTCCTCCTACTCTTAATGAATCAAAATGCTATTTTGTGTATGTGCAAAAGCCAATTGGAGGTTTGCGAAAAACCTTTGATCTCATCTTCGTGGATCACTCAACAAATCAGTCCACATATTATCGAAAAAGGTATTTGTTTTTGAAATGGGATTCATGTGTTTTTTCGGAAATGGTTGTTTTGAACCACAGATCACAAAGAGGTATTCGCACTGATGCACTTTATGAATCCCAGCGAAGACTATGACATGAATGGATTGTCAAATGGTCTTGGCTTTACAACCCACGGCAATCTAAGTATGGAATTATGGGACAGAGTGGAAAATGCTCCGATGCAAATACCACCGACAAGTAATGTCGACTCAAGCAATATAAAACACACAAAGGGGAGCGTAATTGGGACATTACATGTCGAAATCGAAATACTCGATCGCACGATTTTGCAAAAAGAATTTTACCAAAAATACGTATCGTGTCATTTCGCCCAAGAGAAAAAAAAAATCAAATCAAATCAATCTTCAAAGCAATAAATTTCGTGCTTCCAAAGTCCACGAAATATTCTTGTGTTTAGGTTTGTGTGTATGGAAACGCAATACAATTTCAACCTTTTACACTGCGTACGTACACGCACACACCTTTTGATACTTGCCAAACATAACAATCAATAACAAAAATGAAGGAATTCACCCTAGCGATAAAGAATTCGAATTGCAAGTTTTAGGGAAAACTATATCTGAAACAAAGCTTAGTCTGCCATTGAGTAGTGGGGATGAGAAAAAGGGCGACGACAATGACAAAAACCTCAAGACGCAATCACAGACAAGTGAAAAAGAATCGAATGATTGGAATGACATTTGGGTGGATGTGAAAGTAGTAAGCAAAATATTGAATGAACACAAATGGGAAACAAGTGTGCCATTGACTTATTATTTGTACGAATATTTAAAAATCAAACACCAACCCATTAATGCGGGCAGCAAGATAACGGAGATATCATCTTTCAATGATATCTTGGACGCTGGTTGGTGGGTGAGATTTTTCAAACCCCCTTTCTATGGTCATGACAAAGAAGATTTGTTTGTCGTTGACAGGTTTTTTATATTCATTTGCACTCTTTGGATCACATACAAGAATTTAACAACATACCAACAAACAAAAAAAGACGAACTGGGTTACGTGTACGAGAGCATGTTCCCGGATATGCCAAAATTACCTCAAAGGTGATGCATGATATGTGGTCCGGTAGAACAGATCCAAATCGAGCTCAACAAGAATTGAATCAATTGGCACAGCGCAGAGTTTTGAGATTGGAGTTCTTTTTGCCTTTTTTGGATCTTGTGATTAAATTGTATGTATGAATTGCTTTGAGCAACAACATAGGCCAGTAAATTGAGTGAAAAAGAAAGCAGTAAACATATTGGCAATTTTGCACGATTAAACCATGTAAATATGAGTGACTTTGAACTTTCGTCTATTTCAGCGTATAAAACATTGCAGTCGTTTTTCGCTCGAAAAATGGCAACAAAATATAAAACGGACGATGAAGATGCTGTTTTATGTCCTGTCAATGGTAGAATTGTCGTTTATGAAACACTCAAAGATTGCCAAGACTTATGGATCCAGGTCTTTTCCCCAATCTGTCCTTTGTTATCTTACTGACATACTATCATACGTAAACTATAATGGCTTTTTGAAAAAAAAAAAGGACTCCAAGTTTACCTTATCGGCCTTGGTAGGAGAGGATATACTGTTATCATTGGCTCAACAAATGTCATCAACAACAAGCAATTGGGCCATTTTAGGGGCAAGAATTGCATCCCACGATTATTTAGGTGTTCACATACCAGCAACAGGACGCATCATTGATATCCAAGAGAAATCAGGAATATTTTTTTGTGTAACACCCATGCCTTTGAACCAAGAGTGGACCGTATTGACGGAAATTCCACGGACAACTATTGTCATGCAAACTGAAGTTGGCATTGTTATTTTGATTCTACTTACTTCTTTGGAGGCTTATCGCTGTCAACTATTTTGCAAAAGTGGAGACTTTGTTAATCAAGGAGATTTGATTGCTTTTTATGAGTTATTGGTATTTTTTAAATTTCTAACAACATCTTACTTATGTTTTTGATAAATACATTTATTCAATTATAGATGTGGTGGATCACTGGTCCTAACTTTATTCGAAAATGATAGGGTAGATATTGACAAAGATATCTTGAGTACTAGTATGTCTTGGAACAGATGTGAAACTTGGGTCGAATGTAATGAGGCCATTGGCCATAGAAGAATCCAAAGTTTCTTTTAACAATAAAATTTGCTTTTAAATCGATTCTTTCATATTGTACTTGTGTGGGATTATTTTCAATGAGTTCCAGAAAATAGTTAGTTTGCTTTTTTTTTTTGTTTTTTGTTTATCCCTCCAGCAAAAGGTGTCAATCATAATTTCTGCAGATATTAATTAAATAAATCATAACAAGCCAACTCAAGTTTTGTTACTTATTATTTTTGAGTGAGCCCATCATCAGGCGCACTTATTGTTTTTGCTTTTGGAGAAGCTAGTGTTAATTGCGGATAAGATAAGACTCTTTTGACTTGTACCGTGTCACTTGTTAGAGAAAAACATGACACTTTCCAGACATGAATCCAATCAGCGTAGGAAGGTCCTTTAGGTGTAAGGGAAAAGAATACAATAGTTTTGAGTAATTATGGCGCATAAGCAAGGCATCAAGTGAAATAGTCAAGTACTTTAGTTCTGTAACAGATTTAATAGTGAGCGTTGGTATGCCTATATAACGAATTTATTCTTATTTCTTCAATCACCCAACATGTAACTATTCAATTAATTTGATTCTAATCGCATTAAAAATTAAACTAACTCAAATTTGGCACATTGCAAGAACAGAATGCAAATTAATACATATTTGTTTGACAAAGTATCTGATTACCATTAACATGATGTACTAATGGTTTGTTAATGCAATCATGCAAGACGTGTCAATCATTATTGTGCATAAAACAATAATTTTTTTGACACATTTGATACTTTGAGTATCAGATCAATTATTTTTTTCAAAGTGATATTTTACTAATTTTTGTCATATTGAGTTACACACTGAAGACAATATATATTTAATAGAAATCAAATGGAATGTTAGATGTTAGTAATACAAATAAAGAACGTGGATACTTAGAGTTGAGAAAATAATTGTCACTACAAGTGTAAATTTCGAAGAAGTCAGAATAGTTATACTGTCAACATTATGTGTATATAAATCGAGATTGAAGGATATCAAATATAATTATTTTGATTATTTGACATTGAACCAATAATAAAAATGAATAAAATTTACAAACAAAGTTACAATAAAAAATACTAGCTTATAGTAATAAAATAATTAATTGTATGAACGTATAAAATGAACTAATTTATAGCTCAAATAATCAAATATGAATAAGATATTCATTATTACAATATTTCAAGTTGTATTACATAAATCAAGTATGCAACACGAAGAAATAAAATTGAAGAAGTCACTATTTGAAAATTGTGTCAAGTTCGACGACAGTACAAATACGCAAACGATCGTCGTAACTACAATTAAACTAAAAGAACTTACTTAAATCAGCAACGTCAGTGACTTAGGAATGAGATGACTAGAAAAATATTTTCATAAGATATTGCTACTAAGCAAAAGAAAAAATGTGAAGAAGCAATAACTAATACTGCAGTGAATAGATATGATGGCGAAATCGAGTAGACATATCAAATATACACAGATTCAGGTCTTTCTGGTAAAAGATCATCGTTATAAGAAATATAAATCAAAAAAGAAACACAAAAACAAAAGAAAGATACAAAATATTACAATGACCAAAAGATATATGCAAAAAATAATCAAAAGAAAAACAAAAAGCTATTTCAATTTAAATTGAGATTTGCTTTGAAAAATTTGAAAATTGTTCAAATTTTCATATTGATATCGATATCTGGATGTCCACAAATTGCGACGTATTTCTTGATAAAGCAAATATTCAATTAGGAAATGGTTGACAGTATTTTCTTTATACCAAATACAATCAGGAGAATCTGGTCTATCCAGAAGAAAAAGTTGTGAAATAATGTTGACTGTGTTATAGCAGTCTGGTTCATTACAGCAAGAATTCGGCACATTGCAATCATTTGTATTCTTTACAATAATTTTTTATGAATGCACTCTGCATATCCAAGATTTGGACAATAGACTTGCAGCTTTTCCATATACGTGTAATTGGCAGCTTTCTTATACAACATCAAACTCCTTTGATGTCATTCTTTGTTTCCCGAACTGGAACAATAACAGTTCATGATTATATATTTATTTTTTTCTTTTCTTAATTTGTCAATATAGTTTCGTCAATAAATTTTTATTCATATTCGACAGTAATTGTTTATCGTTGAATGAATCGCAAAGTTTCTTGTTTACATTCACAGCAAAATGAACAAATATTGTTTTGAAATTGCCAGAGAATGTGTGAGCAATAACATTTCTTGACAATCGATTCATGTCCTTCAAGCCAAGTAACTTAAGCACAGATGTTGCTGACTTAAGCTATCTGAATTGGAAATGAAGCGCATATGAAATTATGTCTATTTATCGACGTAAATTTCCACACGTTATCAAAATCGATTTCTTCATCTTTCTTTTTCTCATCCACTTCAGGTTGCATTTCCGAAATTTGTTCATTTATCCTTCTTTTCTTTGTATTAATATCGGGGATGCTTGAGTATAGTAGCTATCGATTAAATCTGTAAAGAGAATATATGAAACACCTTAACAACATCTTATTGATGGTGACTATACCTTTATTTAGTCGGCAAGACTTGCTAAACGGCTTTCTTGTTATCACCATACACAAATAAATTGCAACCAATAAATTGCCAAAAAAACCAAAGACACACAAATTTTACAATGTTCAAAATGATGAAAAAAAATAATTTTATACTACTATAAATGATCTTCAAGTAGTAGAAAAGTTTCTTTCTTGGCTTCTTTTTTATTGCTATCTTTACTTTTGCAAAATTTCTTGACGATACTCGTTTCGAAATATATAATTGTGCTTTTCCAAAATACTTTCAAAAATACTTAAATATTGAAGTATCTTGCAACTTCAAACGCTTTCGCCTTCAAGATAAACTTTTTTGACAAAAGTTAATATAGATGAACTGAATTTTTTTTCTTGGAAAGGAATTTACAATTGTAGAACAAGATGATCAACAATTATTAGACTTTGCTTTGCTGATTTAACCACACCATTAGTTCAAGATTCCACAGCAAAGTATTGGAACAAGGACTATTTGGAAAGGAAATAAACACTAATTCACTTCACAGAAAAAAAACAAGTTCACAATTTAAATCAATGAACTCGAACAAGATATCAGTAATTCCTGCATTGGTGGAACCAACAACGGGACATATTGCGAAGACAGAGCAAGAAAAAGCAGAATGTTAGTAATTATGGGATGAACACTATCAGGTGGAAATCACTGAAGAATAAATAATTGATACATTGATATATTTCATCCTACAAAGCACAATGGCTAGACAATATCCACTATCAAGTGATTAAAAATGGTGGACAAGCATTAATTGATTCATTGGTTGTTTTATTTAATTGAAGTTTCAAGATTGTGGAAACGAGCAAATATTGTTCCGATACCAGTGAATCAAGAATTACAGGCAGATCCAGTTCAATGTGGGATGTTTGCGGATGATGTTTACACCAACGATGAAAACGAAATGGAACGACAATTGGAATTGATGCAAACAAGTTTGGATAAGCAACAAATTAACTATATTTATGAAAGATCCGATAAACTTTTTGTTGACTTTTATTTTGTTTTGAGTTGTGGCAGGTGGAAATTAAAATTGTGGATTTTGTCTCTTGTAAATTGAATGACTTACTCTTCTTGAATCTGACATCACCATCTGTTGCTGTCTCGAAAAGTCTGAGCGATGTGGATTCCCTCTGAGCTCCACAGAGGTGAGACAAAGGCCATCAACCGAGTGATGATCACAAGAATATATTAAAATCTTTTTACAGTGAGATAGAGTGATATAATTTTGATCTTCATTCAAACAATTTTTAAATTAAAACTATAGCTCGTTTCGTCCAAGAAATTTTTCGGGCTTGTAACATATTTTTTTGAAGTTCAGGGAAATATTGAGATTCAATTCACCTCTTTTAACAAATTAAAGCAAACTAAAACAAAAAATACAATTTAAACACTTATTAAAGAAAATCATGTGAATGTTGTTGTTGTTACCATTTCGGCTTATTTAATAGAAAAGTTGCTAAATTTTGTTCAACATTCTTTCTTATTAATATTATTTTGTTTCGACTGTTCATTTTGGGTGTTTCGTTTGTTATCTTGTATATTTGATCTCGCGCAAAATCGCAATATCAGATATTTGAAAGTTTTCAACTAGTAAAAAAGATTTTTTATCAAGAGTTCTCTTTTAGTAGCTTGAAAGTATTTTCTTTGTTTCTGTTTTCGCTACAATTTTGTTGAAGACGAAAATCGTTGTTAATAATCGAAGATTAACTTCGAACTTCTTTCAGATACTTCTAGCTGATAACAAGGCTTGTGAAGGCGATTCGGACGGCTATAATCGGCTCTACTGCAAGTCATGCTGGCCTACATTGGCTCAAGAATCCAATTTAATGTCAAACAATCAGACATGTTAACTGCGCTTTCGAACATGTATGCCAATAGTGAAATAAATGCCAGCATGGTGGCATTAGAAATGGATATGGAGTTGGAAATGGAATTGGATATGGCATTGATATACTTGATTAAAGAAATTACCAACGGCAACCCAAAAAAGGTCAATTAACGATATAACGTCGACACAAATGGCACAAGGCGAACAGCCACAAAACGAAAGACAAGTCAAGACAAAAATTGTATTTTAAGCAATGCAGGAAATGATACAGATTGAATCATATTGATCATGCAATTTAAGGCATCGGACACCAATAAGATGTATTATTGCAGCATTGGTGAGCAAGTTATTGAGGCTATGAGACATTTATCGACGTATAAAGCTCAAGGTCCAGATAAAATCCACAACCAAATGCTCAAGAATGGTGGCAATGCAATGATTGAATCATTGGTTTCCTATTTGGATGGAAGAAGGCAAACATTATGCATAGCCAGTGCAAGAACCATAAGCTGATTGCATTGTTATCAAGTGTTGGTAACGGAGATTATAGGGACAAACAATTATTGAGATTGACTGAAACGATCCACAGTGACTTAGTGTTATTGGATATATCTGCAATTTGGATTATATTGATGGATTGATAGCTTTATCAAATCGAAAAAAAAATTAATTAATATTTACCACTTCATATTTTGAAAGAAATTGTCAAGATACTTCGATATCTATTAAGTTTTGAAATTCAAGTAAAGGATTTCTAGCGTAGTCTAGTCCAAGAAAATTCCGCAAAATTTCGAATTAAGAAAGAAAATTTTTAACTTATACTGAACCTTGGGCAAAACCGAAACCTGATAACAAGGCTTGTGACGGCCAAGGCAAGATTTCTTTACCATAATCGACTCTACTGCAAGCCATGTTGGGACAAAATACTCCACTTGGAATTAGCCAACCAAGCAAAATAAAAAGTAGAAAAGCTTCCAACATTGGTATTCATATTTGCAGATCCATCGAACATTGTCGTAAATCAAAAAATTCCAATCAAATTGTCACGAGACCTTCGAAAAAATATTGGTATGGATGATATTAATGTAGCAGTATCAGGCAAACACATCATTTGTCATGTGTCAGATAGCGATTTTAAGACGAAAGAAGTTGTTGTGAAAGTAATTTGTCCTGCTGATATTCAATCAGTTTATCGTTCGAAGAAATTGCAAACAGTCATTCATATACAT
>ASPP01003995.1:0-18891 GCA_000512085.1 Reticulomyxa filosa
TTTTTTTTTTTTTTTTTTTTGTTCGTTATAATACATAACACACAAACACACACACACACACACATGTCACAATTTCCCCTCATCGATTTCGGAAAGAACACACAAAAAAAAAAAACAAACTGAAAGAATTGATTGGATTTCATCAGCCATGACAAATCTGTGTCCACAAACTCGAACACGAGATATCTGGCCATATATGCAAACAACCCACATCCTCAATGTTGTGACCTTTGAAAAACCCAAATCAAGGATGTAATGTATGTATGTGTACATGTCAAAAAAGGAGAGGGGGGGGGGGGAGAAGGGAGGGAAAAACAAAATTCGTGTGCCTAACAAGGTGTCGAAATTATTGATGTCCTGGGGCGGCAGTATGTCCAACAGTGTGACAATATGATGGTATCCTTTTAGCACTCGCAATATCCTTAATTCTCTCAAAAGACGCTTCGCGTCCAACAGGTTTCGGAACACGTATGGCACTTTTTTTATGGCGACTTTCAGATTGTCACTCACTCGACGAGCTTGGCATACATGGCCATAGCTATTCATTTTATGTTTTTAACTTTGGTTGTTGGTTCAACGCTTATTGCTTAGCAAAGATTTTTTTTATTTTTTCTTTGTTTGTTAAATGCCATCACAAAAGGACCTGCCGTGGCCAATGTATCGAACGAATTCATACTTCCCAGCAAATTCATGATCTGGAAAATGAAGCCTGCCATTGGATCGTGTTTTTGGTGGCTGAGACTGTGCAAGATGGTTTTGAACAGGATTGCTCGTGTTGCCATGGCAAGGATTAAATAATCGATCTGGTTGAATCAATGCTTGTCTTACATTGCCATTACTATTGCTATTATTATTGTTATTATTGTTGTTATTGTTATTACTGCCATTGCAAGTGGTATTGTGTAGCTGTTGAGATAGTGATGACGATGACGAATGATCACGACTCAGGGTCGGAGGCATACTCACAACAGTATCCTCTCCCATTGTCGGGTGGGAGTAACACATGGAGATCGCGGTGCTGCGATGGGTCAAACCATGTCCCACTGAAGACATGACATCACTGGTACTTGTTTGCACCGATTTAACTGTCTTCTCTTTGTCCATTGCATCGCTGTCATTGTCTCTCTTTGCCATTGGCTTTTCATTTGATTCCCTTACTTGATTTAACAATAACTCATTTTTCTCTCTGCTGTTCCTTTTCGCATGTGTTTGCACTTGCGTTTGCTTTTGCTTTTCGTACGTCATTGTTTCGTTATCCTGATACGTTTTTGCACCCAATCAAACACTCGGAAAAAATTCACATGTAACCCCACAAAAATACATCAAACAATCGACTCACCAAACAAACCAAACAACACAAAACTCACAAAATTCTCACTCAACAGACTGGTCAGCACTTGTTATATTCGGTGATATGTTATGATATTTCTCTACTTCCTCGAATTCGTTCGTTGGGTCATCAAAACCAAGCTCGTGGTCTAACTCGTACTTGTATTGATTGTCTCTCAATTCTCTTGTCTTTGCTTGGACCGTCCCTTCTTTGCACTTTTCAGTCAATCGCTCCACCACCACGTGTTGTTGGTTTGTGTTACTTTCATCTCTCTTGCCATTACAGGCTCCAGATTGTGGGGTTATGTAACAGTTCACAGTATCGTTCGGGTCTCTCTCGCCGTTTGGAACAGATTTGTTGGAAATAATGCTTGACAGTCTCTTTCGAAAAAAACCAAAAAGTTGACTTGTCATTAATGCTGATTTAAACTAAAACGGGTTATTAAAATGTCGTTATCAAATGCCAATAAATAACAATTTAAAAGGTCTCTAACAACAAAAACACTCAACAGTACGATTTTTTTTTAAACGTTTGCTTTAGTTTTCAATTGGAATATGAAAACATACAAGACGTAGCTGGAGCATATTTAATGAAAAATCCACACGAGTCCGTTTTAGAATCATTGTGAGTTTTTTCTTACAATCTATTAAAAAACCCTCGATAAGATGAGGTGTAAATCTTTGTTGAAACGCGTACAAAAATCGCCTTCTTTGGTAATTGAAGTTGGTGAACGGCAAAAAATTGTCAAATATTAGTCATAAATTTGAACTGATTTAAAGTTCAATCAAATTTAAATTTTGAATAATTCCTCCCATGTGTTCTTACAATTTAAACCGTTTTCCTGAACTATACAAAAACCACTCCTCCTGTATTGTACGGTTGAGGCTTTCGTCGTTAACATCTACAATTTACAACCGTTTCAAAACTTTTTTTTGCGTCACAAATTTTTTTTTAGAATCCCCTAAAAAGCTCTCAGTTTAAGAATGTCGTCAAAAAAATCTGAAAATTGTGTGAATTTGATCATCATAAAAAACAACCAAGTGCAAAATAATAACTAACTTTTTGTAAAACTTGCCAAATTTCGGCCAATGTTCGAGAGCGACAATCTATTTCAACACAAATTCATTTTTATAAGGAGGCAGCAAAAAAAATTTGAAAAAGGAATTCAAAAAATTTGTCAGAAGAACGAAGGTTATAAGTTTTGTTTCATCACATTGATACAGAAAGCTTATTCCTCATTTTGAACATACTAATAAAGCAAAAAAAAAAACACACCAAAGAGTCTTTGTCTTCTTGGATTACAATTCACTGTTTTGAACCCTCCGACTCCGAAACCAACTATGGAATTTCTGTTTTTAAAAAATGCGACTTTGCTTAAGTGTGGTTTTTTTATGTTTTTTTTGTTGTTTCAGAATTAATTTGAATCACAATACTTTCAAAAGGAAAGTAAATCATCAACTTACAGCCATGACAAAAAATTGTCACAGTGAATTTCATTCATTAACAACAATAAAAAAAAAACTTACAGGTGGTTAACTTCGAATTGCCGCATTGATTTAGTCACAATTTACAGTTTTGTCTATTCAAAAAAGAAAAAAATCGCGCTTAAAAAATTTCAAGCAAAAATATAATTCATTAAATTGCTTTAAGAAGAAGTTCAGTGTGAAGCTTCTCGCCACTGTCGTTTCAAAAGGAAACAACATCCGACAGCCAAGCCTGCGCTTCACTTAAGGTCATCCTCTTGAAAAGCATAGAGAAAAAAAACATACTTGCAATTTACTTCTAAATCCTTTTTGCCAGTTCTCATTTTCCTTTTTTTTACATTAGTATAAAGAAAAGGCCAAGTCTCGTCGAAGCAAAGGTTTTTGTACAGAAAAGGGGCAAGCTCGTTTTGTAGGGGTCTCAACTGAAAAATCCAAAAAATACAAGATATACAGTTGAAATTCAAGAACTTGAGTTCTTTTTTAAAAGTTGTGCTTTTTTTTTTTGTAAATCGTTTTGCTATTTTTCGAAAAGAGTTTCATCTACGAGCAAAGAACATAAGCGCAAGATTAAAGTAATGGCTAAGTACTTGATAAAATGGAAGGTTGATGAAATTTTTTGAAAAGCCAGGTCTTTGTCATACTTACAATACTGGGCAATGGAAGTTAGAGGAAAAAAAAGAATTTGAACACCAAATAAAAACCAAGTTTGAGCCTACTCTACGGCAATAGCTTCAATTTCCACTTTAGCACCCAAAGGCAAATCTTTCACAGCGAAACATGCCCTGGCCGGTAAGGGGCTATTGGCCGCGTTTTCTTTGAAAAACTGTGCATAAATTTCGTTTACCGCCTTAAAGTCTTTTATATCGACCAAAAGCAAGGTTGTTTTCACAATATTTCCAACATTGCCACCGGCCTCAGTCACAACGATCTTCAAGTTTTGTAATGCTTGTTTTGTTTGATCTTCCAATTTGTCATTGACAAGCGCTTTTGTCTCTGGGTTCACGCCCAATTGCCCACTTATAAATAGCATTCCATTTGCTTTGATACCATGGCTGTACGGGGCTACTGGTGCTGGCAACGCCTTACTAACTACTGCTGTTTTTTTTATGTTTGCAGCTTTCTGTCCTGTGGACACTGAGCAAGCTTGCAAAACATTGATGCCTGAAAGGTAGATGGATTTACTCACTGGACGGAAAAGTAAATTCATTGAACTGTTTGTACTATATAAACTATGAAAACCAAATTTCGAAGTTAGCCTTTCTTTTGCATTTATTGGACACTGCTTTTTGCAATCTTAAAGCAACTTTTTTAAATGAGTATTTTTTATCTTTGCATAACTTAGTTTTTTTATATATTTCATCTTTTTTCTTTGGGAAAACAGGAGCGAAAGTGATGCCAACCAAAAAAAAATTAAATTAATATTATGTCCACATTCCAACCACAACTACAAAGTCCGTTGGTATATCAAATAGCACCAACACCGAAAGGGAATTGTGTGAGTTGTTTTGATGTGGATGAGAAACATGGCTGGCTAATAAGTGGGCAAATGAGCGGGACGATAAACGCGTGGAAGTTGCCGAAATTGCGGAGCGACCCATTTAAGATTCTAAACAAATCACGAGCGCAAACAAAGAAAGGTGAGACAGACATTCGAAAGGAGAACACGAATTCGCTGTTGTCATTGCCATCGTCATCGTCAGTCAACCAGGACAGTTACCAAGCAACACTGCATTTGGCATCGTCATCAAAATCGGATTCCCCATTGCCATCGACACCGGAAATAAATGGTTTAGTAAGTGCAACCACGATAGGAAATGAGGAGAATGGGAAGCAACAGCAACAGCAACAGCAAGACCAGCAAGAAATAGAAAACGTGGTATCATCATCAGTCCAACTGAGAACGACAATAACATCAGGAATGACAATAAACCGCTATCACCGTTTTGAATGTCGAAATCTGGTGGCCTTTGCGCCGGAAATGGTGCAGCAAATTCGTGTGGTGCCGTCGTTGAATGGGAAGATAATCGCAATGATAGGCTTCAACAGTATAAAGACATGGAAGAATATACTGTCGAGCGACCAATGCGACGAGACCATTAACCTGAAGAACATGTTGTCCGAGTTCAACATCAACGGTACCGAGTCGCTCATGGTGGTGTGCGGGTCGCAATATTTGAGAATCTTCTGTCCCTTTCATAAGAAATTTTTGGAAATGGATATGCTCTATGACCCCAATGGAGGGGCCAAGTCTATAACAAAGAAGTCATTGCAACTTGTCTATGAACAAGATGAAGAAGAAGAAGAAAATAATAATAATAATAATAATGATAAAAAAGAAGAAAAAGAAGAAAAACGGACATTGGAACAAAGTGATACGAAACTCACTAGTCCGACAACGATAACAATGACCACTACTATAATGGCAAGTGACATAAAGCCCAGTGGAAATAGCGGCGTCTATTTCTGCCAAATGGACGATGAGCTTTCCAAAGATTGTCCTGTGATCAATGGCAGTGATGACTACTTGCTGTGCTATACGTTCAAAAAAAAATGGAGAGACAAAAATAACACCTTTCGCGGCACTTATATTTATCAGAGCTTGGAGGTCAAGCAGTTGCGTCACAAAATGCTCACGTCATCCAATGACAAGTCTGCACTTGCTCCGTCTCGACCAAACCTCCGTTCAGTCCTCCTTCCAAAAACCCCGTCAGTCCCCTCTATGAGTTGAAGCAAATACGCACATACGAAAAGCAAAACATGTATCGTCGACCGAGAAACCCCACCAACTCGGCCTCTTCCACCGCATCCGAAACACAGTCCAACACGTCCGTCGCTATTTCTGTCAGCGATACCTTTGTCGTGCCCAACACTCTGATCGATGTCCAAGAGACGAGCTGGGGATTTTTGGTCGATGGTATGTTGTATCATTATTTATATATATCATACTTATATACACATACGTATATGTGTATATACGTATGCATGTAATATGCGTGTAATTTTTCTTTCTCGTTGGATACTGTGGGAGGATCGTCTTTTTTTTTTTAAAAAAAAAAGGAGATACCATGGCTTATGTTGTTTCGACCAAAAGCAATGTTATTCGAGTTGTTCGTTGGACTGATCAGAGCGATGAAAAAAGTGTGAGTGCAAATAAAGTCAATGACAATGCCGGCCCTGCTCAAGTCTTGTATGAATACAATAATGGCAAACGAGGGTTTATTGTCACTATGGAATACAAACACGGCTTTCTCGTTACGTTGTCTTCGGATCGTAGGCTGTGCATTTATCACAAAAACGTGAGAATTGCCATGGCCACTAACTTGCCTGGAACTTTTATTCCTGGCTATGCTTACATCATCAAAAGGAGTGAAAACGCTCCTAATGTATTGTATTACACTGCTGATGAAGGCATTTTTGTCGTTGAATTTTGATTTTGTACATTTCTCAAGCAAATCAACCAATAGAAAACAACAAACAAAATTAAACATAAATTAATAGTGGATAAATACATATTATTAAAAAAATCTTGTTTGAGCTCTAAAAATAGCTTGCATATTTTTCGCGTGTGTGTAGGCTGCTTTTTAAAATAGTTGGGGAGGGTGGGAAAAAATTTAAATTATCCTTTCGTCGTGGATGTGATTGCATTGTTATGATATTGAGACGACTATTACCTATATGTCTATATTTCACTTTAATTGTCGATCGTTACTTTTTTGCAACAATTGTTTGCTGTTTTTATGTGCAATCCACAAAACATCTTGTTGCATATTCAAAAGAAAGTGCACGCTTTTTTAGCGGTTTGTGATCAACTTATCAAAGTGAAGTATGCAAATTTCAATATCAACAAAACGAAAATATTAAGTTTATTATTATTTTTTTTATCTTAGCTTTTATAACTGCAAAAAAAATAAACTCATACAAAAATTTGCACATTGAATAACGAATTAAATTCAAGACTTATAGGAAGTATGCAAAATAAATCAAAGACAGTAGTCTACCATATATGATAAAGTCTGTGCTACTGATCAATATCGACATCACTAAGACCAAAATAGGCATACTGGGCTAAGCCTATCGAGGTCTTAATGATAGTGATGTCGATCATCAGTATAACTTTGGCATAGTATGTTAGCCTACTAGTCATATGAGGTTAAGCACCCTAGTGTATTGATTCAATGAATCTAAGTATATGTATAATTTGACTTAGTATGACTTGGACTAACATAGTATAGCTAACATAGCATATTAGGCCAAGTCATAAACTATACATTTTATACTTGGCATACCTCGATTGAAGCAATAGTGTAGGGTGCTTATGTAACCTCATAGGACTAGTAAAGTATCAATAAGATCAATATAAAAGCAAACTAATATTCGTTAATATATTTAAAAATTTTTTTTAATTGATTATTTTTAAGTTTGTTTTTTTTAATATAGACAATTAAGGATATCCGAATAATTTTGCAGCATTGGATTAAGATTTCCCACGTTAAATTTGGTTGGATAAACGAGTTCAACAAATTAATTTCAAATTACGTTAAGTTTTTACTTTTGTTTTTTATCTAATAATAAATAGATAAATATATGTTTTTTCCCACAATAGTTATATATTTACTTTACATTCCATAAATTCATTTCATCACATAAATTAACTATCATATTCAATGGACATATAAATACTGTATTTAGTATTGATTATGTAAATCAATTTATTTATTCTGGATCAAGTGATAAAATAGTTCGTGTATGGGATATTAATAATAAACAAATTAAATTATTCGACGGACATTCGGATGCTTTGTATTGTGTGAAATTTTCATCATATATTATCAAAACTATAATCAAAATGTCATTTGTTCTTCATCAAGTGACAATACCGTTCGTTTTTGGGATTTCGAACATAATAAACAATTAAAAATATTTAATGGATATACAAACGGTGTTTATTGTATTGAATTTTCACCATTTAATGGCGGTAGATATTTGTGAAACACAAAAATGACAAGAATAATAAAGAGTATTTAGATGTAATGAATATTTGTAAATGGATATTAAAACAACGAATCATGTATCCAATGAAAAGGATTAAATATGCAATTGATTATGTGAAAGATAAATTGATTGATAAAGATGGCGAAATTAAGAGCATTGATGAAAAGAGTTATGAAAAATTATTGGAAAAAGATGCAACAATCTTATTGGAAAGAATTAAAAAAAAACACTAATTGAAAATAATTTATTGTATTGGGCTGCTAGTTGAAGTATTATCTCCATTAATGCTGAAAATTCAAAAAAAAATAAATTCGATGAAGGATGGTTTCCAATATCTTTTTAACCTTTCGAATATTTTTGTTATTTAAAATATGCGTCCGATTAAAACGAGAGGGGAAAAGTTTTATTGGATTACCAGAGCATATGACATTTGAACAATATATGGAAAAGGTCATGAAGGTCATTATATTTATTTAAGTTTATGTAAAATATTGGATTCCATTTTAGTGTGAGTGGACAATCGATGGATGAAAACAGTTCTATTGAATATATCTCATTCAAAGAATGAGAATTGATTGATCCAACCCTATTTTGCTGCTTATTTCAAATCAAATAGTTTAAATATTGATAAAAACAAAAAATGGCTGAAACAATATATTAAGAGAGCAGCTATTTTGAAAGTATGAACCATTTGCATTATTCACAATTAAATAAAGTAAATTTCAATTATTTTATTTTCGTTAATATTCTAGCAACTTTTCAATTTTTTATTTCAAAAAACAATTCATTATTTTTGATTATAAAGATAGAATATATTTATATAAAACACAAATAAAAATTTAGCAATCACTTAAAGACAGTTAATCTATTACACAATAAGTCTGTATTATTTCCACAACAGAGAAAAAGTGATAAAGGCTACACGAGATTATATGATGCAATTGAAGAAAACCATGATAAAGTATCTCTTGTCATTTGAAAAAAATGATATCCAAATTGATGAATCGAATCAAGAGCTTATATTATATTCATTAGAAAAAGAAGAATGCAGGTTTAATGTATTCTTCAAAAAAAGATTAAAGAAAGAATGGATAAGTTGGAGAAATGAAATCAAAAATCAATTTACAAGATTATTGCAAAAAAAGTTTCTGGATGGATAAAGATGTGGTATTTACTTCGGATCAAATGTCCTATTATTGATAATCGCATTGATTATAAAAGTAATTTGGATTGGACATGCATATCTTACAACTATTTGTCAAAACTGGGATAAGGCGGTTAAACAAAGTTAATGTTTAAAAGATTATTCCAATAACGATTCAAAAAAGACACAAATAAAAATAAAAACTTATAGATATTTCGAATAACATTTCAAGAAAAAATCTGTTTATCTTATTCAATTATGTCTTCATCGTTCTGTTTAAATCATTAATTAATATTGGAATTGATGATTAATGTAATACCAGAAATAAATTTACCTATAATTTCTCAACTTTTGTATTTAAAAAATAATAACAATCAACATCACGTTTTAAAGCTCTGTTTAGTCCCTTTTAGATTGAGTCGGAATCTTTTCAAAAAAAACTGTAACTTCAATAAGAAAAGAAATGTTGCATTTGAATGTTAAAAGTGAAGAGAAAGTTGGAAAATCAAACAAAACGTTTCCTGTTTCTGGATACTTCAAGAAAGAATGGATTTCGTTAACCAACAAACCACAAAAATTAAACGCACTAATTTGCTGCATTTGTAATTAAATTGCAAACAATGCAATGGAATTACATTGTAATAAACAGGAAAATGCAGATCAAGTTTATCTGTCTGGAGAACAATGTCTACAAAATTATTTGAAACAGAATAATGAAAAATGTCCAATTCAACAACATGATCATTGCGAATTTTTGTAAAACAGTGAGAAAATCTGTATCTGAATTATTAGTAAGTTTGTCCTCGACAATATAAATTGAAAAAAGAACAATTAAATGAAGGAACAAAATCAGGAAAAGAAGGTGAACTCTGGAATGAATCAAATCCAAATTTAAATTAAATTCAAAAAATAATTGCAATTGCAATTATAAAAGATTTAAAAGATCATTTGGATAAGTCATGCAATTTGATTCCAGTCAAACAAAGTATTCCATATGAAATTACAAATCAATTGCATGTGATGCGTAAACAAATCAAAGAATTGCAAAATGTGGTCAAATCACAAACAGTTTTGTCATTTTTGCTTGAATGAAATGATAAATAAATTTTAAAAAAGGGGCAGTGAATGACATTTACTCTGGAGAATATGCACATTTAGAAAGACATACAGATTTTGTAAAAAGTATTACATTTTTACCTGATGGGACAAAAATAATATCTTATTCAGATATAAAATAATTCGAATATGGAACATATTATCAAGAAAATAACTTCACGTATTAGAAGGGCATTTAGATAAAATAAATACAGTTCAATTTTTACATGATGGTCTCAAAATTGTATCATGTTCAAATGATAAAACAATTCGAATATGGGATGTATTATTAGGTCAACAAATTCAACTGTTGCAAGGACATTTAGATGAAATGATTTCGGTAGAATTTTCATCAGATGATTCTAAGATTGCATCTTGTTCAAAGGACAACACTATTCGAATACAGAATGTATCATCTGGAAAGCAAATTCAATTATTAGAAGGACATTCCGATAATGTAACTGAAGCACAATTTTTGCTAGATGGAAATAAAATTCTATCTTGTTCATGGGATATTTTATCTGGTAAACAAATTCAGGTGCAAGTCATGTAGATGGAATACGAACTTCTCCAGATGGCCCTAAATTTTTATCGTATCATGTGATAGCAAAATTCAAGTATGAGATATATCATTCTGAAAATAACTTTTTTTATTCAAAAAGAATGAAGATGTAACTGAATTACAGTTTTTTTCAAACGATACTACAATTGTTCAAATGATAAGGCAATTCAATGTGGAATGTACTGACTGGAAAATAAATCCGAAATTAAAAGGACATTTCGATAGTATATTTGGAATAAAATTGTCATTAAATGGCTCTAAAATTATTTCATATTCAAGAGACGAAATAATTTGAATATGGGATACTTCTTGAGGAAAACAAATTCGAATATTTGAAGGACATAAGGAGAGTATTAACTGCATTCTTTTATCATTCAAAACTAGTGTCATGCTCTGAGGATAAAACAATTCGATTATTATGTAGTGATAATGGTAAAATTATTGATGTACTGAGACTAACATAATAGACTGTATTTGGTAGTGGTATTCAAATGATTTATCAATGAAAGATAGTATTTGGAAAAACGCAAATGGGTTGGAAGATGGACAAAAACTGCTAGTAAGACAGTGTGGTAGATGCGTTGATGTTTTTTTAAAAATTCGTTTTTAAGTCATTTTAAATGGAAGAATGGAAATTTATTGCGCTATTAAATCTTGTGCAAAAATTTGGACAAACGAGTGTGAGCTTGAAAAAATTGTAAAGAAAAAATTTAAAAAATTTTATTGTTGAAAAATGATACTATCCCCAAATACTAATTGGACCGTTACATGAACCATAACACATGCTAACACAATCACTCTTTTTTGATTGTAAAAACATAAGACTTTTTATTCCATCATCTTTCTTCTCCTCTCCATTCATCACATATAATTCACTCTTATTTGATCGAATATCCCAAAATCGAATTGTATTATCAAAGGATCCAGAACATATCACATTTGAATAACATTCGACTTCGATATTGTTTACTATAAATGGTGAATATTCAGCACAAGTTACACCACCTGTATGTCCACTGAACATTTCAATTTGTTGACCAGACCGAATATCCCACAAACGAGTGCTTGTATCATTTGATCCAGATAATATTGTATTTGCACCACCAATATTTTTTAATTCATTTGATCCGTATTTTACATTAAGCACAATTTCTTCATGTCCTTTAAATAAAATGAATTGTTTGACTGTTTCAATATCCCATATACGAATTGTTTTATCCCATGATCCAGAACAAATAGTATATCCATTACCACCAATCACACCAATATGATTACTTTCGGTTTTGTTGTTATTGCTTTGCAAAGGTGAAATATTCAAACACCTAACAGCCATTGTATGCCCATTAAAGACATGCAATGATTTGGATGTTTCAACATCCCATAAGCGAATAGTCTTATCTTCAGATCCAGAACACAAATATCTACCACCATTAAATGGTGAAAATTCAATGCCACCAATCCAGCCTGTGTGCTCATTGAATAATTGCAATTGTTTATTATCTTTAAAATTCCAAAAACGAATGTCATTTGATGAAGAACAAATGACATTTTGATTATGGTTATGATAATGATATTGTGAAAATTTCGCACAATACACAATATTTGAATGTCCATTGAGATGAATTTGTTGATTAGTCTCTACATCCCATACACGAGCTGTTTGATCATGCGATCCAGAACAAATGAACTGACGATCATTAAATGTAAACCAATCAATACTATTTACTCGATTAGTGTGTCCGGTGAAAGTCTTGAGTAATTTAAATGATGAAAGAAAAATCTCAAACATGAAAAAATTGGTTACCTATATTAAATTGTGAACTAACTAAATATTTATTAAAAACAAAAAACAAATAAACTTAACGTATTTAACAATAATTTTGTCAAAATCTTGGATCCATCCTAATTTAATGTTTGATATTCGAATCCAATGTTGAATAATTAGCTGGATCTCTTCTTTTACTGACTGTGGTTCAGTTACAAATTGCAATTAAACCTAAAAACAATTAATTTTTGAAAGGATAATGAAACCTACCAATGCTGATTGTGATGACTGTTTTTCATTTCCATGAGTAGTGGTCATTCTTTTAACTCTTTGACATGTAAGATGAAGAAAAATAATTGAACTTTTTTTCAAGATGGACGAAAGGGTTTGTTAAAATATTTTAATGATATGAAGGAAAGGTTAGACAATGTTTATAATTTCTTTTCAATATTTTCATGCCCTTTTTGTAATACAATTTTACAATTAAAAAAACAAACATTATCTTATGTTCAAATGATAATACAATTCAATATGAGATTAATGTAAAAAAAATGCACATTTTTGTTTTTTACTAAAATAAAAAAATTTTATTCTTTTTTAATTGTAAAAATTTAAAACACATATCACAATAGTATCAATAATATTCCTTATACAAATTGTGAATATTCAATAGTCAAAATCCAATTTGTACGTCCATTGCATAACTGGACAATTAAAATACAAATCTTCAACGTAATTCGTCTGTTAAATTATTATAAAATGAACATCCGCCCGACAACCTCAACCATGTGACAGACCCAAACGAAACGACCCAAAATACTCAATGCTGCTTGTCATAGCCAGAACTACGAAATTCCTACCAGCTTAGACTCATAAAAAAAGGAAATGGAAAATTTGTATGACACCGAAGAATCGAAGCTGACACATCCCAACCAAAAACTAAAAATTTTAACTGAGACGTCATTCATGAATCCATAATAGTCATTTCAAAGACGTACTTGGAAGTTGGATACTATAAGACTATACAGTTGCTTATGTTAATGAGCATTTGTTTGGTGACTACTAACTAAACAAAAAAATGTCGCAAAGAAAGAAAACTCTACTCTAATTCTCACAAGTTTATTGATTAATTTAAGTTACTGAATAAACCAATTTTTATTTGAATAATTTATTGCCTTGTAAAATAATTGTTATTTTTTTAATATTTTTCCAAAAGAGTTAATTCGCATCCTCTCTTTTTAAGAAAAGTTAAAAAGCAACAACATGGGTAATCGAAACGTAGCTCCCTTTCAACGTTTGAAGGTGTTGCTTCAATTTCTGCAACTCAATGCGTGATACACAAACATGAACTCCTCATTTGTGGAGGTTTTGATAAAAGGGTTTATTATTGTTTTAATTTACTTGTTTGTTGACAATCAGGCTCTTTGAGCAAAAAAGCACTTTCGTATTACATTTAGTGCGAACTCTTTTCTGGCTGACGTCTTACATGCGTATGATAATGCAACAGTTGAGCGAGCGCGAATAAACATTGCAGTGTGTTTGATAGCTCATAGCAGCGAATGTAGTGAATATTTGAGCACAAAGCGCAATTCAATTAATCGCGAAAATGTCAAATGACCCCATGTTTAAAAAAGAAAAAAATCTTACATGTCAGAGTTATATCATATTAGTTATATTTCCTGATTCAATTCGTTGAACAAAAAAGAGTAACTCACATGCAAACATAAAAAACACCAAACTTGGATAAAGCTGTAAGATCATCCAAAATGACACAAAGAAGTAGGAAAAAAGAAAGAAAAAAAGGAGAAAAAAACTACCCAGTTTTTAAAAAGTCTTTATAAAATGACAAAGAAAGAATAGTCCTATATCTTATAAAAAACGAACAACGAAAAAATGAAAATTTAATGTTTATTTAATTTATTTTCGTTTTGTGTTGTTATTTTTGGTTTTGCTCGCAACACAAAACACATTAAATACAAGAAACACACAAAAAATAATAATAATAATGTTCTTAAGTTTATGATAATGAAGATAATAATAACAATCGTAATAAAATAAAATAAGACAAAAGCGTCAAATTTTGAAAGCAAGTTCAAAATCTCCTTCTCCTTGCTTAAAATGCAAATAAAAATAAAATAAAAAAGAAAATATTACTTAAGTAGAAGACGTATAATTATTTGTGTTAGAGTTGTTTTTATTATTGGCTTTTTCTTCTGCTAATTTTCGGACTAATGCCCAATTGGTTCTTCTTCGAGTCTTGATTTTCAGAGAAAAGAAAAAAAACAAACATACAGTACATTGTAAGCAATGTTATTTGTATATAATAAAAATAACAAATAAAAATAATGATGATAATAATAATAAGTATATTTATTACTGTTGTGACAAAACAAACGAAACTTGTTGTTCGCTTTTTGTCAAGTATCTGTGTTTGTGTTGGGCGACATCTTTTTCATATTTAGTAATGTTGGAGACCAAGGGCGAGTAGTCGACTTCGTTGATCGTTTCCAAAGTGAACATGATGAAGCTATCAAAACGGCGGGCGTGCACAGGGGATATGGGATCGATATCAAGGCGGTGTGTGTGCATCGAGGTCGATGTCGGTGTGTGTGCATCATGGTCAGCGCTGTAGTCATCGCCAGGTGAAGGCGGTTTATGATGAGCACAACCTCTGGAATCGCACGAGTCCAACTCGACAATTCCATGGACATTGATTCTGATCGAGTCAATGGTTTTGGCATCGGGGGTATCGGCATGGACAATGGTGCAACGCTGACCTCCTCGAAACGGAAAAGGAGGTAATGTGCCATACGCCAAGGCCAGCGACGACGCTTGTTCTGCTTCTTTTTCGCGTGCTTGCTTTCGAGTGAGATATTGCTGCATTTTGTTCCAATACACAATGTCTTTGTTTTGATAGATCTTTTCGGCTGCCTGACTCGCCTGTCGCAATTGTTGATTGGTCGCGTGTTGGTTTTGGAAAAACGCATCGAGCAAAGGTGGCAAAAACACTTTGCGATCGTAATCCACCAATTGCTGCATCGACGGCTCTTTCCAAGCCGCAATCGCACGCTCTGCCACGGGTTGGCGCGTCGACAACATGCAATCGATCAACTGGCGAGCGGTCGCCACGAGGATGTCGCGATACGACTTGAACTCAAACCCGTCTTGGTGATTGAGCAACACGTTTATTATGTTCACCGCCTCCATTATAAAGATCTCCTCCTTCTGTGGCGATTGCCTTGGCCAATATCGCAGCAACCCACTTAGCAGCACCACGCCAGCCAAACCGTCTTTTGCGACAAAATTTACACAGCATTGGGTTAATTGTTCCCAAAACTTTTTCAGCCCACGACACTTTTTTTTTTAAAAAAAAAAATTTTTATTATTTTTTGGTGCCAAAAGAGAAAAAAAAAATGTGCAACGTATACAAAAATGTTAAAAAAAAAATTATGCGAAAAACATTGATTTAAAAAAAAAAACTTTATGCAGTGGGACTAGAATGTTTTTCAGAAATTTTTGCCAGGAATCTTTGACAGGAACAGTGAGCCCAGGGATGATGGAACAGGTAATCTGCAGCATTTCGATGACCCCATTGAAGTGCTCTGGGTCTAATGAGTGTATGATTCGGTACAAGTATGTGGACATCAAGTCGACAATGTGCGCCCGCAACTTCAAGCAGCGCGCATAGATTTTGTGCAGAATCATCATCAAGTACGACCGTTCTCTCGTGTCGTCACTTGCAAACAATTCCACTAACTTTTGCAAAAACGATCCTGGCATGTATTTCTATTTTATTTAACAAAAAAAAAAACTTTAACATTTTTGATAATGTAACGTATACAAACAAAACAAAACAACAACAAAAAAAAACTTTCAAGGTACCTCCATAATTTGTGGTGTGACATTTGCAGTGCTGATGACTCGCCACGTCAAATCGTAAATGAGTTTTAAATGTCGCCATGACGGATCTTCATAAGACGTTTCTTTCTCAAAGAATTCGTCGTGGAAAAACATGAGTGAGGGCGGGCGATACTGGTATGGCAGAGTGCGGAACAAATTCAAGCTAATTGTTTTTAGACACTCTTCAAACAAGTCCTCTTTATACCACTCTTGTCGCGCCACATATTCTGACAAGTCAATCAGCAGAAGTTCTTTTTTTTCAATCATGTGCAATTTCACACGAGTCTGTCATTGTTTTGTGGATTTTTGTTTTGTATTTTTATTTATTAAAAAAAAAAAAAAAAAATACAAAAAGTGTGAAAAAATTCATACTTTGACATGATATTTAACGTTAATATATACGTAATATATACATACATATATAAATATATGTTTTTATACATGTTATAAATGTAAAAAGTATAAATGTATGTATACGTACATACATACAAGATCATGAAACTCGCAAATCGCACGACAAAGTCTTAATTTCTCCTTGAACACTTGATCTCGTTCCGACTTTTGCGTTTCGATGAGCGGTGGGGAATTTGCTTCGTATAGATCTTTGCGAAGACCTTTGAGCGTGATTTTGCGCTTTTTTGGTTTGCTAGACAAGATTTCATTGCGCATCAGATTGGTTTTTCCGTCCTTGTCTTCGTACAATGTCAGACAGTGTTGTAATGGCAGATATTCTCTTGCAATCTTTGAGTGCTCGCTGTCGTCGCCATTGCTATCGTTATCATTGTTGTTGTTGTCGTCGTTGTTCTTCTTGTCGCTCGATGAGGAAGAATTTGACTTTTCTGAGTCATTCCATCGTATTTTTTTGCCAAACCAAGATACAAACGACTCGCTCGCTTCCTTTCCTTTTGCTTTGGAATCACTGTTGTCGTTATTCGGTTCCGCGCCCGCGTTGGATGCATTGAAACCATTGAGCGCGATCAAGGCCGAGTCGTTATTGCTATTGCGGAATGAAGCAGAAGAGCGCCCCACGCCACTCGAAAACGAGCTTCTTGGCGTGATGTTATGTCTCATGGCTTCTTCCAATTCCTCAATCGTGAATTTTTCCATACTCGTTTGTTTTTGTTTTTTGTTATTGTCATTGGCTTCATTATTATTATTGTTATTATTATTATTGTTATTATTATTATTGTTATTATTATTATTGTTATTATTATTATTGTTATTATTATTATTATTATTATTTGAAGGATTACTTTCACCATTTTTTTCTTCATGCTTTCCATCATTTGCTTTTTTTTTTTTCCCTCTTGTCCCTCTTTGTTCATTTTCGATTTTGCCTTCTTCTTCTTCTTCGCATCTTTGGCCACTTTAACGCCGGCTTCCCCTTGCACTTGCGCTTCGGCGTTATTTGTTCCTTCTTCGTCATCATCGTCATTGTCATCATCGTTATCATTATCATCGTTATCATTATCATCATTGTCATTGCCATCGTTTTTTTCATGTCCATTCATATCTTGTGAGCCTTGGTTTGAGTGTGCATATGTACTCTCTTCTTCTTCTTCTTCTTCTTCCTCCTCCTCTTCTTTGTAGACATTCTTATTGGATAAATTGGCGATTCCATTTTGAATGTGTCCCTTTTCACCCGCTTCCACTTTGACACCGGTAACAACAATGCTCAGGCCGTTTTCCCTGCCTTTCGCTTTCGTCTTTGAGTTTGGCTCTGCGTCGTTGCCATTCACATGTACACCCGCACTCGTGTGCGTGACATTGCTGTTGGTCACTGTGTTCGCTGGCGGTGCGCCGTTCTGTCCGCTGCTATTGCCAGCCGCATTTACTGGTTTTTTTTCTTCGTTCGTTGTTACAGAATCTTCTTCGCTGTCGTTTTCTTATTTTTGCACAAGCACGCTCATATTCACATATACAAATATATGTATATATACATATATATAAAGGGTCCAGAACTCAATTGAGGAAAAAAAAAAAGAGAAGGTAGGCCAAGACACAATTGATTGGTGAACTTATTTTCTTTGTCAAAACGAAAACACCATGATTGGAACGACATTCAAAGTAGTATTTGTCTCTGACAGTTCCGTTGTTTGCCCCTTGCCGCTCGTCCAACTCCAGTCCATACCATACTCCCTTTTCAAAGCAATTGACACACACTCGCTCTTTCTTTTTATTTTTCGAGAACGAAGAAAGAGGGGGGGGGGAAAGAGAAAAAAGGGGGGAAGAAAAGAGGGGGAAGAAAAGAGGGGAAAGAAGAACGGAAGGGAGAAAATTCTCCCCCCCCCCAAACCAGGTCCAAAAAAAAATTCTCTTTTTTTCTTGGAACAAAAAAGGAGCACCACATAAGCACACAAAAAAAAAAAAAAAAAAAGAAAACAAAACAGAGTCAAAATGCACAGGTCCAAAGTATCGAATAATACCACGCATATTTTTTTCTTGAAAGACAAACTTTGTCTCCGACAGTGAATTTGTATTTCCCGCCAGCTTTTTTTATTTTTATTATTTGGATATTTTCGTATGTAGTTGTGTTTGTTATCGTATGCCACTCTCTCTCTCTCTCTCTTAATTGAAAGTGCTTGAGAAACAACAAATAATAATAACAATAATAACGAT